>NKZH01001766.1:0-105817 GCA_002370695.1 Metschnikowia matae var. maris | reverse complement strand
GTGATTAATGACAATTGGGATCTGTGATACATCAGCGTGAGAATCTTTTGGAACAAACGTTGACAGTGATAATTCGGCAACGTAGGCCATGTCTATAAATTGCATGTCTATAAATTGCATGTCTCTAAATTCCATAATACTGAGCCTCTCCTAAATGTTTCAATTGAAAGCTGCTGCTCATCTTTCTTTCATCTTAAGTTATCTTTAAACTGTTTCCAAATGATAGTGCCTAACAAAAGTTGGCTTGCTTCTGAATGCTCCTGAGAACACTGTACTGTAATACTGTAATATTGTAATACTACTTCACTACTTCATGATCAGTCTTCTGGTGCCATCACTAGGTTGATGTATATTTTTTTGGTGGTATTATAAAATAGCGGAAGCTTGTCCTTTTATATTGAGGTGTGGTGAGCCTTCACATGATCAAAGTCACGTGAGTGATTGCGGTATATAAGAGAAACACAAAGAGCTGCTTTCTCAACACAATAAAACCAATCTTCAGTTCCGTACTGCAAAACTCCCAAATGCAGTACATACAGTCTTTTTGAATACTAATTCACACCAGTTTGACAATATGTTTCAAACCAAATTAGCAAAATTAAGGACACCAATAATTAAAGTTCGGGTTCGTACTTACGACTTCCTGAAAATTGTTAGAGACCCAGAATTTGAAAATAACTTGTTTACGTTATGTGAAATCTTTATTAAGTGTTAAAAATAGTAAGATGTGGAACTATTGGGTTGTTCAATTTTGCTTAGTGTGGTTTGAACATTTGGCCGCGCTGATTTGAATAGTTTTAAAAAAACACTGTACCACCAAAAATATACCACCAAAAACAGATCTAACCCAAAAATGTATACCATAAAATAGAAATCATGATGACTCTGGATTTAGTAATTATTAGTGAAATTCAGGTGGGTGTTTCAATGGATAATCATAGTGAATGTCAATGGATAATCATAGTGAATGCCAATGGATGATCATAGTGAATGTCAATGGATATTCATAGTGAATGCCAATGGATAATCATAGTGAATGTCAATGGATGTTCACGGTGAGGGTAAATGTAAGGGTCATAAATGATGTATACAGTGTTTTTGAATACCCCCTTTCAAACCAGTACGGCAGTACAGTGTATTTCGAAACGATTCAGACCAGTGTGATTAAACGATTCAGACCAACGCGACAGAGAGATGATTTATTAGGCAATCCTCCAGATTTAAGATTTCAGAATATTGGAATCCAATGAAAGTTGGTGTGAAAAACATTACGCTATTTGGTTTGAAAGGTTGTGTTAAGGGGATATGTAATTAGTGAATTATTGGTTTGTTTAATTTTGCTAGTGTGGTCTGTATCGTTCTATCGCGCTGGTCTAAATCGTTTCGAATAACACTGTAGTAGTGAGTAGTAGTAGTAGTCAGTAGTGAGTAGTAGTAGTCAGTAGTAGTAGTAGTAGTAGTAGTAGTAGTAGTAGTAGTAGTAGTAGTGGTAGTAGTAGTATAGTAGTCAGTAGTAGTAGTAGTAGTAGTGGTAGTAGTAGTAGTAGTAGTGGTAGTAGTAGAAGTAGTAGTACTAGTAGTAGTATAGTACTAGTAGTAGTAGTAGTAGTAAGAGCTAGTAATCAGAGCTCAATAGTCCAACCAGAATCAACTCTTGAAAATCACAAATCTACATTTGTTGAAAACAGGTTAGAGTACTATTGCTTAGAACCTCAATGGCGAGTCAAATCGACCCCCAGAACCTTAGATGTTTTTTAACTCCATAAAGAACCTACGCATTATAGTGAATCATATAAACCCTCGTCATGACTTGACCTATATCTTAGAATGGCTAGAATTAGAAACAAAAGGTATTCATAAAGATACTGAACTTGAAGAAACCTCCTTCATGATCCAGAAGCTTTATTTTGCTCTTCCTCCCAATCCAAGTAAACATAGGCAGTAGTATAGTAGTCAGTAGTATAGTAGTCAGTAGTATAGTAGTCAGTAGTATAGTAGTCAGTAGTAGTAGTAGTAGTAGTAGTAATAGTGGTAGTAGTAGTAGTAGTAGTAGTAGTGGTAGTAGTGGTAGTATTCCAAACGTCTCACTTTCGTATAAACATATTATGCTTTGTTGCAAGGAGTCTTATAGTGTACTGTGATGTAATGTAAGATATTATAGCAACGCTATTAGAGTGTAGTACAGTAGTATTAGTATGGTTCAGAATTAAATAGGAATTAAAGTGAACTTAGTTATTCATGCAGACCGTCTGATACTACTTTCACTATACTAGTTTAACTATACTACTACACTATACTACAACTATACTACTTAACTATACTACTTAACTATACTACTTAACTATACTACTTAACTATACTACTTGACTATACTACTTGACTATACTACTTAACTATACTACTTGACTATACTACTTGACTATACTACTTAACTATACTACTACACTATACTACTACACTATACTACTACACTATACTACTACTACACTATACTACTACACTACTACTATTCTACACTATACTACTTAACTATATCTGGCTGCAGGTGTAAACAAGCTCACGTTACCAGTAACTCTGTGGTCAAATCTAGCACCCAAAGCCACAATCAAATCAGCATTCTGCATGGCAGATTTGGCTGCGGTACTTCCATGCCTACCCAAGAAGTCCAAGGATTTCTCGTCGTTCTGGTCGAAAGCATACTATAAACATACTAATAAACATAATAAACATACTAATAAACATAATAAACATACTAATAAACATAGTAAACATACTAATAAAAATACTAATAAACATACCAATAAAAATCCGAATCAAAAATTCCATTTAATTAACTAATTTATAGTGGAATAGTATTTGAGCATGAAGTATGATTTATACCATAATTCCAACCCAGGAGCTTGGCTGGTCGATGGTGAGTGGTGAGTGGTGAGTGGTGCACGGTCAACGAAGAAATACATGTATAAATGTCAACGAGTACCTAGCGTGTACGGATGCAAGGTACTTCGTGGATTTGTTATATGCAGACAAGTGAGAAACGGACGTGTCCGAGATGAACGGGAACTGCAGACTATTACTGAACAATAGGGCTGTGCGGAACCAGGACAATGGGACCGTACACGACTTTGACGACCAGAAGAGAATTAAAAGGGGCAGTGGCCCAGAGCTAGAGAAATTGGTCTAGTGAGGCACAACTTACGTATCCCTGTATATTGTATATACTAAAATTCAAGTTGAAAATAAATAATGTGGGTAGCATTCCCCAAGTAATGAATTAATACAGAATTATAAAATGATAGAATGAATAAACGGTTGAGTAGACTGTATACTACACTAGACTAAACCAGAAATGGATTAATATAATAAGTAATGAAGATAATCAGTTGGTATTTGTCAGATCCACTATAGTTAGTGCTCTACGTATTGAGATATGAAACCTTTCAGTCCGATACTAAAATTTCCATTGTACAATGCCTTTGACTCAACTGTCTACAGCCATCTAAAACCATATAGAACCACCACTATCTACAACCACTACCATCTAAAACCATCTACAACCATCTACAACCATATAGAACCACCACTATCTACAACCAAAACTATCTAAAACCATCTACAGCCATCTAAAATCCTCATTGTATCAGGTACTATACTACTTAACTATACTACTTAACTATACTACTTAACTATACAGTGTTATTCGAAACGATTCAAACCTATGCGACAGAATGATTCGACCTACACGACAAAACGATACAGACCACACTAGCAAAATTAAACAAACCAATAATTCACAAAGTTTCGTATCCCTTAGCATATCCTTTCAAACCAAATAGCGTATATATATGCTTCACACCAACTTTCATTGGATTCCAATATTGTGAAAACTTAAATCTCTGGAGGATTGCCTAATACAGTGCTATTCAAAACTACTCAAACCAGGTGGCTAAATGTTCGGAACCAGAACAGAACTACCAAAATTAAACAAACCAATAACTCAAAAACAAAAAAGGTTTGTTCTTCTTCACACAGTGTTACAAGCCAAATGGCGTAATGGTTCACACCACCAACTTTCATTAGAGTTTAATATTCTCTGAGCTAAAACACCTGGAGACTAGTTTGAATGATTATGAAAAACACTGTATATGTATTGAATTTGGGAGTCTTGCAGTACAAAAACGAAACTGAATTGGTTTTATTCTTATCCTGTATACAACACCTTGGGAGGGGCTATGTAATAAATAGTGAATTATTGGTTTATTTAATTTTTCTACTGTGGTCCGAATCATTCTGTCGCGCAGGTTTGTGTTGGGATTTGTCATCTACTAACTCATAAACTAGAACTAATTCCTTTAAGGTATACTCAACCCCAAAGTCGTCTCTTAATCTATTACCTATTCAGTTGCGTCCCCGATCCCTTTTTCCGCGGGACGTCGTCAACTTCTCGTCTATTCCTACACATGACTGTTTCATCTGTCCTGCTTACATGCAGTCACAGGAACATGCAGTCACATGGAACATGCAGTCACATGGAACATGCAGTACATCAGATGTACTGATTCCTCATGTTCCAACAGTTTGAATCGTTTTGTCGCGTAGGTCTGAATCGTTTTCTCGCACTGGTCTGAATTGTATTGTCGCGCTGGTCTAAATCGTTTCGAATAACACTGTACTACTTAACTATACTACTTAACTATACTACTTAACTATACTACTTAACTATACTACTTAACTATAGACTGATAAGACAAAGAGTGGTACCAAAATTAAGCCAACCAATAAGGCAAAAAGTTTCGTACCCCTTTACACCGTCTTTTGAACCAGATGCCATAATATTCCAAACACCGATCTAAATTCTGAAGTCTGAAGGTTGGTTGGAATAATTTTGAAAAGCATCGTATATAAAAAAACATGTCATATTATACATCAAACTTCATTCAAAATGCATGATTATGAGTGATTGATATGGTATCATGTGACTATAAGTCAAGTGACTATCCCATATTCAATCAATAATCATGAATCAATGGATTCATTTTCACTTTATTGTGGTTGTGTCAATATTCAGTTCCAAATTCATCTTTAAAATCATCTTTAAAATCATCTTCAAATTCATCTGTATCTTCTCAGTGTAAACACAGTAATTGGGTTGGTTGTTCAAACAATAGCATAACTTTTAGGTATTAAAGTCGTACTCCACCAAGACCCTGATCATCAGATGAAATGTATGGCACTAGAACTGATCCACCCCTAAGGTTTGATGACATATCACTAGCATCCCGATTGTCACCATTATAGCACTAGTAAACTAGTATAAACTGATGGACATAATGTGCCAGTATGGACAAGAATGAACTAGTATAGACTAGTATGGACAAGAATGAACTAGTATAGACTAGTATGGACTAGTATAGACTAGTATGGTTTAGTATGGACTAGTATGAACTAGTATGGTTTAGTATGGACTAGTATAGACTAGTATGGACTAGTATGGACTAGTATGGACTAGTATGGACTAGTATGGACTAGTATGGACTAGTATGGACTAGTATGGACTAGTATGGACAGTAAACTGGTGGACTGGTGGACTGGTAAACCGTCACTTTCGAAATCTCAGGCATGCAATGTCAGATCGTCAGTTAAAATTCTTTCCTTTCGAGGAAGAAATTTGAGTGCCTTTTGGTTCTGGTCAAAGAAATGATCAAAGAAAGGAGTTGGCAAGAATTCAATTGGCAAGAAATCAATTGGCAAGAAATCAATTGGTCGCACTTGACTAAATGTAGAGTACATCGCAATTTGAGGAAACTCATCCCAAATAAGCCAGAGACTCCAATATCAACAACAACTTTCCTTCTGACTTTCTCAGGAATGCTCCCACCATAAGATATTTATCTTTTGCAACGGCAAAACTGTTAGATCACTTCACTGAATCCCAAAATCTGGATCCCAAAATCTGGATCCCAAAATCTGGATCCCAAAATCTGAATCCCAAAATCTGGATCCCAAAATCTGGATCCCAAAATCTGGATCCCAAAATCTGGATCCCAAAATCTGGATCCCAAAATCTGGCAAGTAATCTTTAAATACTTTTGCTTCTCATCAGTCAAGCATTAATAAAAATACCACACATTGACATATAGCTTTACTAGGTATGACTTGTGACCAGCTAAGAAATATTAGTGGTGCATCTCACTATCATATATGGCAAGTAATCATTTCACCATAACTATAAAGTTAGAAAATATGTTGTATATAAAAAAATATGTTGCATATAAAAAAAATGTTGCATATAAAAAATATGTTGCATATAAAAAATATGTTGCATATAAAAAATATGTTGCATATAAAAAATATGGTGCATATAAAAAAAAATGTTGCATATAAAAAATATGTTGTATATAAAAAATATGTTGTATATAAAAAATATAAAAAAAATGTTAAAGGTAAATGATAGAGTATTAAGTGTTAGATTAGTAGCCCGCATCCCAGTAGACAAGCTGGTAAAAAAAAAAAGATTTCGGAAGGACAACATGTTTTGAACCAAAAAGACAGAATGGATCAAACTATGCTTCTTAGAACCTTTGGAGTCACCATTTTGCTTGTCAGAAATATCTCCTGATTCACCACGTTGAGCCTGTGAACCACCAGCGTCTCTAGGTTGATCATTAGCAATATTGAAGTCTTCTGGAGGAGTCATCAAAACATCAGAGACATCATTCTGATCCGTCAAATCTTTGGAATCACCAGACTGAGTCAACTTGAACAAACCAAATCCAAAGAATGAAAGAAACGCAATATGGAAGTCATTGTGTATTGACATAAATGTAAAGGTATATGGGGTGTGCGGGGAGAATTTATCGGGGGGAATTTGTCGTTTTGTAGGTCCTCTACTAGCTTACTTTCACCCACTTTTTTTTTTACCTTTCAATATGAGTTTGGTCTCTCTGCTGCAAATGACTGAGGGACTGAGAGAGATTGGACAGATTGGACAGAGATTGGACAGAGATTAGACAAAATCCAGGAAATATAAAAGACGCTATTCTGGTAGTCAGTAGTTAGTATATATAAGTGTAGTATATAGTAGTCAGTAGTGTATTATTGCTAATAGTAGTAGTAGTATAGTAGTAGTAGTATAGTAGTCAGTAGTATAGTAGTAGTAGTATAGTAGTAGTAGTATAGTAGTAGTAGTATAGTAGTAGTATAGTAGTAGTATGGTAGTAGTATAGTAGTCAGTAGTATAGTAGTCAGTAGTATAGTAGTCAGTAGTATAGAAGTAGTAGTATATAGTAGTATATAGTAGTATAATTACAAATTTAATGATAAATGAGTGAGTGGGACGAATATCACCTCGTATAGTATTTATGATTCCTGCGATGCTTCAACCGAGTAAATTGTGGGCTATACAGCAGTTCCCAACGGGAGCGATAATGACAGGAGTGCGATGATGACAGGAGTGCGATGTGGCACGGTCGATGCCGAGAGAGAGGGTGTGGGTATCATAAAATAAATAACAACTCTGAATGATCTTCTGTGCAAACATATGGATAGAAGTAAGATCTGAGGCTACCCAGTTTCTTTCAAAACTATTCATACCACGGAGGCAAAATGTTTGGAACCAGAACTAATAAAATCAAACAAACCAATAACTGGAGAAAGTTTCGTACTTGGTACTCCTTCACACAGTTTATCAAATTAAATGTCATAATGTTTCAAACACCAACTTTCAACTTTCACTCGAATTCAATATCATGAATTCTTATTTGGTGGATGCTGGTTTGAATAATTTTAAACAACACTGTATATAAAAATGTGGGTCATCACTATTTTAATTAGAGCATAGAGAGGGTAGTGAATGGTGAATGGTGAATGGTGAAGTGTTCTAGACCATTGGAACAGTTAAACTCTTCACTACTAGTAGAAACCTCCCCCCCCCCCCCAAAAAAAAAAAAAAAAAACTCCCAATAAACAACTTTCTATTATTAGAATTAGACGAGAAAATTAGACGGAGAGAGAGTACAATACACTAGCGTGACGCCACAGGTTTCTAGAGGTGCAGTAATATACAGTGCTTTTCAAAACTATTCAAACCATATGGATAAATATTTGGAACTATAGAACCCTACAAAATTTAACACAAACCAATAAATCAAAAAAAAAAGACAATGTTATAAACCAAATGGTGTAATGGTTCACACCACCAACTTTCATTAGAAGAGTGTTTAATATTCTGAGGTAAAAAAAAAACCTAGAGACTAGTATGAATGATTATGAAAAACAAAAGAAAATAAAAACAAAAACAGAAATAAAAATAAAAGTAAAAGAAACAAGAAAAAAAAACCTGTAGTTCATAAAATGAAATAAGGTAGGCATGAAAAATTGAATTCTGAAAGACAAAAAGAGGATTCTAATAGACAAAAAGAGGATTCTGATAGACAAAAAGGGAAGTGAATATTTTATAATCTAGGGTTCCCTTTTCATTTTTTTTTTTTTTTTTTTTTGGGTGGATCTAAAGTCAGCCTCAGAATCACATATTAATTAAATCAAGATAAGAAACCAGACCAGAATTAAAAGCGAAAAGTACAAGTAGTGCGAAAGATCAGAGATCAGAAAGATATAAATTAATGAGCAACAGGATGGATGGGGGAGTGCATATAGGAGGGAGAGGAACAGTAGGAGAAATCATATTGAAATGAAAGAATTGAATGAAAGAATTAAATGAAAGAATTAAAATGTATAGGTGGTGAATGGGAACGTGGTCAGACGAAAGACGAAAGGCGAAAGGCGGGAGCGGACCGCGTATAGTTGGCATCTTTCAATGCGGACATCAGGCGGCTTGGCATGGCGTATGCAGGTGCAATCTGCGCCCGCAGAAGTACACCTTCACTTTCATCTCCGCTAGCCCCAGCATGACGTCCCAGGGTCACGAAAGCGAGGGCCGCATCAAAAAGCGCAAGTACTCTCGTCGAGGTTGCTTGGAGTGCAAAAGGCGTAAGATCAAATGTGATGAAGCCTTGCCTGAGTGTTTCAATTGTACGCGATTGCATAAGAAGTGTGCTTATCCGGCAGGTGCCATGACTAGTGAGCCCACTCCAACGCTTTCTTTGGGTGTAGGTGACCCGAGCCTTATGGTTCGTTTTTATAAGCCCAAACATAATACCGATAAAGATATGGACTCTTGTAGTCCATCCTCGGGTCATGCCATTCTTCCGGGCCTGGCGTCTTCCATTCTTCCGGGCCTGGCGCCTACTCTGATGCCTCAGATACAACCTTTATTACAAAGTCTGGTTCAAGGTAACCCCACACCGCCTCTGATTGGTCAAGTACAAAATCAAGCTTCACCTCTGATTGGTCAGGTACAAAATCAGGGACAACAACAGCAGCAGCAACAACAGATCAATCTGATGGATCAAATCGGTTCCATTGGCTCGGAAAACATTCATCCATTGGGAGCCCCTGAACGGTCGACTTCTATGCAGAGCTCCAACTCCATGCAAAGCATAAACTCCATTCAGAGTATGAACTCCATGCAGAGTATGAACTCGTTACCCAACTCGACCCAAAGTATGAGTTCCACACTCCTAAACCAGAGCCTTCCTAACCTACCGCATCTCAATCTGCTTCCGAACCTGCTCCCGAACCCCAATTTAAACCCAAACATCCAGACACCAACGCTAAATCCAAGTCTTCCCAACCCCAATCTTTCTAGTACCAGTCTACGAGGTCTTCATAACCCTCAATATATGGAGCCAATGTTCACTCTGCTTGATTTGGATACTAGTCTTGTTTTGGGTCATGATTTGGACTTGCGCAACCTTTACAATGAGGCCAATCTGTTGGTGAATGATATCCATGGGTTTTTAGATGGTTCCGATTCACTTCGACTTGAAAAGAGTATTTGGGAAGAGGTGAAGATGGACGATGATAGTCCACTGCTTGCAACGTCACCATTCTCCAAACGGTATGACTCAAAAGGGTATGACTCAAAAGGGTATGAAAATGACCTAAAACGGAATGACTTTAAAGCATACGACCCAAAACGGAACGAAAGTGACCAAAAACGGTATGAAGCTGACCCAAAACGGTATGAAGCTAACCCAAAAGGATGTGGTTCCAAACGATATGAAGGTGATACCGTGTCCATCTCCCTGGACCGTTACGAACCCCACGATTATGCCAGGTACCTGGGTCTGCCCGCCAATTCCGGGCTCATTGCCGAAATCAGCGCCAAAGCTAACTTGGACGCCTCCCACATCAACTACCTCCAGACCCTCACCAACACAAACCTCTCATATCATCTTTTCCCATTTGCATCATCAATTGAAACCAATGAAGTCATCAAAATCCTCCTCAATTACTCCATCAATTGTGAGTACCTCCTCAACTCACTTTTGGCCATCACTGCCACGTTCCAATTCAATCAAAGTGGAGACCGCGCACATGAAACTCTGCGCCAACGTTACATCAAGCAATGCTTTGTGGCTTTAAGTGCAGCTTTCAAAGAGAACTTGGGGTTTCAAAATACTTGGATCTTCACCAATAATGTGGAAAAACTTCTTCTTACAGTATTGGTGCTTTCTTCCAATTTTACTGCATGCAGTAATAGTGATGATATGGCAAATCAATGGATAGCACATTTAAAAGGGGCACGAGATTTACTTTTGAATTATTCAAAAATTAAGCGAAAGGATGAATCTACCAATATGTCCAGTGGCTTAGCATTGGCCAAATGTTGGTTTTTCGCTATTGAATCCTCAGCAGCTATTCATTCCGGTACAGGAGGGAGTCTTCTGAAGAATGATGGTCCTAGTCTGTCACGTGGGTCAATGTCTTCGGAGAAACTGCTTGAAGATACATTTCTTATGTCAGAAGCCGAACATCAAAGGAGAGCAGTGGCCGAACACGTGACCGTGACATTACCAGAAGATATTTATAAACTGTCACCACAAGCTACCAATGATGATGAAACTTCAAAACTACGGCAAATTTTTCAGGATACAGGGAAACTTGATGAAACAGTCAATTGTGCATATTGTCATGCATTGGAAAGGGCACAATTACTTACACATCATAATTTCAATTTATATTGGGGTTATACCTCAGCAATTGCAGAAGCACATATGAAATATGCATCAGTTGTGGAAGAAACTAAAACAAGAGGTTTAGCTAAAGTGGGACTTCGATGGACTACACATTTATTAGGAGTGGTGGATGCTTGTCTGCAGGACCTCATGGTACCTCAAGTTAACTTGGAAACATTTGAAATCCCCATAGGAACACGAGGACATCCTAATTATCAAGGTAATGATAAACTTGTTTTGAAAGCTAGTTGTTATATTCAGGAGAAAGGTATATACAGGTCATGGTTTGATATGTCCAATCAATTCCATTGTGATGATCTATACATTAAGATCCTAACAGGTCGACAATTCATGGCTCTTCCTCGGCTGCATCCAGATGTACAGAGTATTGTACATAAAGTTTTTAAAGGCAGTTTTTTCATTCGAGAAAAACCCGTGGAATGTCAACAAGATGTGATTGTGGAGAGTCCCAATTATTATTTGAGCAAGAAAACATTTGATGAGAGATGTATTATGATCCAATCAATTTTCCGGGCACTTCTGGGGATTGTACAGGATGAAAAAGATTTCGAAAGGGTGGAATTATTTTATCTTGGCTTAGTTAAGTTGGGAAATGGTAGTTCATTAACATCTTTGGATATGCTCACTAAGTGCAGGAAACGGAGGGAGAAGAAACGGAGGGAAAGGAAGAGGGGGGTAGATGAAGATGTTTATGATCTTTATGAAGCTCTGTCAATTCCATTTGCATAAAAAAAATTCAGATTCAACAATAGTTACTTTCTTGTAGTGTATACTTTCATGTAGTGTATACTTTCATGTAGTATAGTCACTTTCGTGTAGTATAGTCACTTTCGTGTAGTATAGTCACTTTCGTGTAGTATAGTCACTTTCGTGTAGTATAGTCACTTTCATGTAGTGTATAGTCACTTTCATGTAGTGTATACAGTGCTGTTCAAAATTATTCAAACCAGCCTTCAGATTTAAGAATTCATGATATTGAATTCGAGTGAAAGTTTGTGTTTGAAACATCCCGACATTTAATTTGTTAAGACGGTGGGAAGGAGTACGAAACTTTCTTGAGTTATTGGTTTGTTTATTTTTGTTAGTTCTGGTTCCAAACATTTTACCCCCTAGTATGAATACTTTTGAAAGACACTGTAACGATACAGACCTTCATGATGACAAAACGATTCAGACCTACACGACAAAATGATACAGACCACACTAGCAAAATTAAACAAACCAATAATTCACAATGTTTCGTACCTCTAAGCACATGCTTTCAAACCAAATAGTGTAATTCTTCACACCAACTTTCATTGGATTCCAATATTCTGAAATCTGAAATCTTAAATCTGAAATCTTAAATCTGAAATCTTAAATCTCTGGAGGATTGCCTAATATATATATGTACTGCATTTGGGAGTCTTGCAGTACGAAACTGAACTGATTTTATTGTTATGCAGTTCTGCATTTGACTTTATTGTCAAGTATCTAGGAAGTGAGATAAGGTCTTTAGTCAAGAGTGACTTTAAGAAGGGTGAAGTCACCTTTTTCTACAACATCAATTGTAGTTCCCATAGTAGTGGTCATCTTATTGATACTATTCTTAATCTTCGGGATTGATACCGTTGTAACTGTTGGATCCCATGCTCAAGGCAGAATTCTCGTATACACAACACCTTGAAAGGGACTATGTAATTAGTAAACGAAGAGTGGTTTGTTTAATTTTGCAAGTGTGGTCCGAAACATTCTATCTCGTAGGTTCGAATCGTTCTGTCGCTTAGGTCTGAATCGTTTCGAATACATAACACTGTATTGATGTGAGCCTTGACTATGACCAAAGTCACGTGAGTGATTGATTGCGGTATTTATATAAGAGAACCCTATTGTTGAGAATTACTGAATACTTTCCGGTAAGTTGGAGTTGTTATGGCATTGGCTTCCAATAATTCTCTTAAGTATGGTGCTTCAGTAGTCATCTTAGGTCACTTATATTCGTCTCTAAACTAGATATCAGTGAAGTATCTGTTCTCACAATCGATACTGCTCAACCTAGAGCGGGATCCTCTCTATAAATATAGTTGGGTCCCGAGGAGCCCTAACCCGTTCCCTCTCTCCCACCTACATTGTCTCCAAAGAGAACAATGTCCCAGAGCTGTATACGAGCCCAACTAGGGCTTGACCCGAGCCCAACACAGCTTAGATAGCAATTGTCTCCCTTGGACAATACCCAACATTGTTTCATCTGAATGCCTTCATTGGAACATGCAGTACCCGCACACATGTAGGTCCCTCATCGTATGTTCCACAGTTTCAACACCTATAAAATCTGCTTTCTCAATAAAAATCAGTACCAGTAATTTGTTTAACTATTGTTGGGTTATTTAATTTTGGCTTAGTGTTACATATTGCTGAGCCGGAAAAAAAAAAAAAAAAAAAACTGGAGCAGTGGTTTGTAAATTATACTAATACAGTCTTTTTTTATGGTTTAAAAAACATATTGTCGCACTAGTGTGAATATATGTTTTTTGAAACCAAATTAGCTAAATTAAGTAGACCAATAATTAAAGTTTGGGTTCATACTTATGACTTAAAAAATGGTGAAATGACGAAATTGAAACTCTTTTCTACCATCGGGCCGTATGATAGTCAACCCATTCAATGAGTCATAGAGATATACTCTCTCGGCTGGAGATAAGATCATGATGATGTTCTGTGTTGTGGCCTTCAATGGGTATCCAAAGGTGAGTTCCAGATGTCTTCTCCAGTGCGCTACGAGTTAGTGTTCTATCTAAATACAGAGATGAAAATGGTGAAGTTCTAGTCTGGAGCAAACAACAAAGTGGTCAAAGGGTAGTTTAAGATAAACCCGTACACCCCATACCCTTTAAATAACTGATTCTTCACTCTCTTCAGGGCGAACATCCAGGTATCCTCTATTCTTTATTTAACAGATAAACCATTTATTCTTAGCCTTCTTCGTGGAGAACAAGTTAAAATCTTCATATGGTGGGCTTATTTGACAGACATCGAGGAATATGCACGGTATAAAGAAAGCTTACTTTCATGGAAAGATGTCTTCGATCCTGAAAGGGCTTCCTGACTATGCAAAGGACTACATTGTCCCTTATTTCCAAATTACCAAGACGATTTTAACCGGCGACAAGTTTTCTGGGTCGTCGGAACACCAATGGGAGAATTATGCCGAACAACGGGGAGCATATATCGTGAAACTGAGGAGAGACCTCGTTCAGAGTGTTCAGGAGCATCACACGGACACCCCGAAAAGGTATAAAGACCGGTGCTTTAACGATGCTCTTTTTAAGAGTCGAAGCAAGCAAACAAAGATCTATTACCACAATTTGGTGACCAGTGCTACTGTGAAAGATCTCGCAGGGACAAGAGACTGGCTCCTCTTCTGGAAGAAATTCAAGAAAACCACTTGGACTCACCATCCTTATGACTATGTTCAAATATTTCATCATCCTTATGATTATGTTCAATTAATTCATCATCCTTATGATTATGTTCAATTAATTCATCATCCTTATGATTTTGTTCAATTATAGGGGGTCCAAACAAAGACGCGCAATATCGGGCGTTCAGGCAAAAGAGCCAGATTTATAGAAGGTTAATAAGCTTTTTTGCAGAACTACCGGATTCAATTCCACTCCTCTACAAAGACACAACGAAATCGAAATCGTGGGGAGTTTTCTTTATGCTTATGTCATCTCCAAAGTCGTGGTGGAGTGCCTCTGAGGCAAGACCATAGTGGGCCAAATGCGGTGGATTGAACGACAGGGTGGATTGATCAACAGGATGGATTGATCAACAGGTCGAGCACTAGGAGCCGTTGTCTTTTGCGACAGATTGGAGGACCATTTTCAATCAATAAGTTCTTGCCGATCTCTATAAACTGCTCCAAACTGCTCCAAACTGCTCCAAACACTTGGTGTAGTTCATGTCTAGAGGTAGAGAAAGAATTGGGCCGGGGCCGCGCTGGAGAACTGGTATCTCAGATAACACTGCATACAAGAGGCACTCTGAAGCTGGGGAAAAAGATCACTTAACTAAACATTTTTATACATTCTGGGTTCATTCTGGGTTCATTCTGGGGCTTATTCAATATACATTTCTTGTTACTGATGATTTGAACTAAAATATTCAGTATCATATCTCAGGAACTTATAGATCAAGAAACACATATTTAGGATAAAGGTACATTCGCAATTGACCCATTACTAGAACTATATTTAAAGCTCATCTTTGTCAACAGGTCCGGCACTAACCAACTCAACGTCAAAGGTTGCATGTTAGTATTGATTGTGTTCATAGAAAAAAAAAAAAAAAAAAAAAAAAAAAAAAAAAAAAAAACCAAAGGTAAAAGTCAAGGATCAAATGGTGAATGTTCCAGTGAATAAGTTATATATACATATTGAAGTTTGCATTTGGTGGAATAGGACCAATTCCTTTTTATCTTGGAAATGATCTTCAACACATCTTTCCCACTTCAAGTTATCCACTTTGTGGAATTCCTTACTCCACATCAAAATCAATCTTGGACAAATCTGAGACAAGGTTCAACACATTTTCTTTGATTGTTCAATTGCTGCAGTTATTTGGAAGTTATTTGGAAGTTATTTGGAAGTTATTTGGAAGTTATTTGGAAGTCATTTGGGAAGAGTGCAACATGAATGACACTCCTTCGATTCAATACACTGTTGGAAACCCTGATTCTGAATTCAAAAAAGCTTGATCTCTATTACTATTATATATCAAGACGCTTATCACTTATCGAAAACCAACAAAGCGAAGAATTGACAGTGAAGCTCCTGATTCATTGACTCCATTGACTCCATTGATGAATACCTGATTTAACGCGCAAGAATATTTCTTATTTCAAGCCGTTTTATCGACGACGACGCTTTTAATTTCATTATATTGAAAAGCGTTTATAGACGGAGGTCTCAAAACTCACTGCGCACGCTTTCATTTCTCTAATCACTTCGGTGATCTCTCTCGGAGTTTTTCTACTTCATTTTTGAAGTTTTCTCCGAAAAACCATTTATAGACTTGTAGCCTATGAATAAACATATATATATATATATATATTAAATAACCTATTTATATTATGTGAAACCTTTATTAAGTATTAAAAAGTAAGTAACTTGTCGAACTATTTATTGGGTTATTTAATTTTGCTTAGTGTGGGTGGGTTTGAACATTTGGCCACACTGATTTGAATACTTTGAAAAAAACATTATATTGTACTATATGATACATTTTTTCTATTATACTATGAATACAACAATAATACACAGGAATATATATATATATATATTGTGATTTTCGAAACTATTCAAACGAGGGGGCAAAATGATTAGAGCCAAAACTAGCCAAATTAAACAACCCAATAACTCAAAAACATCTGTACCCCTTCATAGAGTCGTTAAAGATTTATGTCTCCAGATTTATGTCTCCAGATTTATGATTTTCCGAATATTGATTTCTAATAAAAGTTGATGTGAAACATTCCATCTTGTTGAGAGTGTCCATAAACACTCGCATAGAATGGAACGGCGTATCTTGTTTCTCTTTAAGAGTGTTATCAATTCTGGTACGCTAGTGTTCATTCTTCTGTTCAATGTATTTTGTAACTTGTGCGACTTACAGTATTATTGAAAAGTATTCAAACCAATAATTCAATATGATTCGTACCTATTCGTACAGACTTTCAAATCAAATGGCATAAAGGTTCATACCAACGTTCATACATTAAGAATTCAATACTTTGATAATATGAAGTAGGTAGGATTGCCTTAGATGTACACCATCATTAGGAGTCTTGCAATACCAATTAAGGGTCAGACCGGGACGGAACATGAACTGGTTTCCTTGTTTGGGGTTTATGTGGATTGGTTAGTTTAATTTTGCTAATGTGATTTGAATGATATTGGAAAACACTGTATATAGAGTAGAATGTGTGTCTGTCTTTGTGGTCTTAATCGATACTCCTCAACCATGAGCGAGTTCCCCTCTTTATATATTTTGGGAAGCCTTGAATTCCGTCTTCCTGTACCGGACTTGTTGATTCCTTATCTGGAGTCAACCACTATGACTCCTAATGCCAAGCCCCGGTTTATACTATCTGTCCGCACATATACATTCTTCGGAACCTTATGAGACTGGAACCTTATGAGACTGGAACCTATGAGACTGGAACCTATGACACTTGTCCCTTTGTCCCATTCCACTGTCCTACAGGTAACCCTTACCTGCACACGCGGGTTAGGACATCTCACATGTTCAACACATCTTTGGGGTTGCAAGACTATGCGAAGGTGTACGAATTTTTTTTTGGAATGATTGGTTTGTTGGTATGATTGGTTTGTTTCATATTGCTAGTGTGGTCTGAATAGTTTTGGATCATCATTGAAATTTAAGATTCTGTATTCTTAAATCTAGAGGTTGGTTTGAATTATTTTGAAAAAGACTGTATATATATATATATATATATATATATTGGTCTGGTTCTCTTTATAAGGGGGTGGATACAGTGTTTTCCAATAACATTCAAACCACACTAGCAAAATTAAATAAACCAATACACATAACCACCCAAACAAGGCAACCAGTTCATGTTCCGCCCCTGTTTGACCGTTGATTGGTACTACAACAGTCCCAAAAATAGTAAATCATAATATGAGGCAATCTCCAGACTTAAGATTATCAAAATATTGAATTCTTCAATTATGAAACGTTGGTGTGAACCGTGAACCGTGAACCTTTATGCCATTTGATTTGAAAGTCGGGACGAATAGGTACGAACCATATTGAATTATTGGTTTGATTAGTTTTTAATAAGACTGTAGTGTATAGTCACTTTCGTGTGGTGTATACAATAGTCACTTTCATGTAGTGTATAGTCACTTTCATGTAGTGTATAGTCACTTTCTGTTGAGAATGAGCAATGACTGATCATTTCAGGAATTGGAAGGTACACGCTCTTCGAAAGTCTAGACTAGGCTACACTTTCCTTTAGAGTGTGCTACACTTCTTAGAAACTATAGCGTGTGATATAGCTTCCTATAGAATGTGTTACACCTTACTTTAGTTTCTTGATGAAGGTTTAGCTTCTGTGAAAGACGAAAGTCCAACAGAGTTCCTAAACTATATAAGTTGGAACTCTGTCCACAATCCTAGTGTGAACTAATTAATCAATCAGGATATTATCTGGAAACACATCACTATGTCTTCTACTCCCACATCCACCAGAAACAGCTCTCGTGTAACTCCTCAAGTATTTACATACCTTGATGAGACTATGAACTTTATGAACACTCTTAAGTATAGTCCTCTGGACTGTACTCCGTGGTTATTGAAAGGACCACCTGATGTGCCAGAGTTGTTGGCACATGACGAGTTAAGAAATCTACACTTTCATGTAGTGTAAGTTACTTTCGTGTAGTGTATAGTCACTTTCATGAAGTGTATACAATAGGTTCGTATTCTACGTCGTTCCAAAGTCTCCTATTGTTCAGACACATGACTTCTTTATAGCTCCTGAGGACTTTCGCTGAACTCAATCATTCTTGGTCAGATCAATCTATGGCAATTTCTTTATCTGAATTTGCCCTGCAAACATCACGCCAGTTTCATTTTTGTATTATCGAGGTCACTCAAATCCACATCATTCTTCTCTGATCATTCTTCTCTGATTATTCTTCTTTGATTATTCTTCTCTGATCATTCTTTGATTATTCATACCGAGATAAACTCCCCCTCAAGTGACGAGTTATTGGAGTGGCAAGTTGTTTGAAATATCTTCTGGTATGAAACCCACACTGCTCCCTCTTAACACAAACTGAGTACTCGTTCGGTTGGGCCTCTAGAGTCCTGATCCAATTTATGTTGCTTGAGTCAAGCAGCAGCTCATCACCTTCTGCACCTAGGGGCGAACATCGTCCTAACGTATTCACAGTATTGAGTTGATAGTTTTCAGCAGCAAAATCCTGCAATTGTATTATTCGTCCGTACCGGAGGCGAGGTGTATTTGTCAGAGAACTAAAGAGCCAAGTTTCCTGGATGACTCGGAAGTGTGAAAGCTGGATAGATGAAGATTGACGGTTGATATAACAGTCGGTTTTGAATTGAATAGCAGGTCCTCACATCTTCGTACCTCTAAGCACATCCTTTCAAACCAAATAGCGTAATGCTTCACACCAACTTTCATTGGATTTCATTTCATTGGATTCCAATATTTGGTTTGAAAGGATGTGAATTAGTGGTTTGTTAAATTTTGCTAGTGTAGTCTGAATCGTTTTGTCGTGTAGGTCTGAATTGTATTGTCGCGCTGGTCTGAATAGTTTCGAATAACACTGTACTAAATTTATTGGTACTAAATTTATTAGTATTGAAATAATTGGTAGTGAATTTATTGGTACTAAATAATTGGTACTAAATTTATTGGTATTGAATTTATTGGTAGTGAATTTATTGGTACTAAATTTATTGGTACTGAATCTACATACTTGCGTGAGCTATGAAGAAGCTTCTGAGAACTTTTCTATGAAGTAGCATAGTCATCAATAAACATGGACCTAAACTTATGGTGCCATTACCGTATACTTGTAGAGAGGGTTTTAGTCCAAAAATGCATGAGCCTCATTAAAAACTGGTGGTAACTGAAAGTGATCTTAATCTATTTCATGGCTCAACTTTGAATTTAGTGGTAGTGAATTAATTGGTACTGAATTGACTGATCGTTTAAGTGGTCGCTTGAGGGTCGCTTGAGGGTCGCTTGAGGGTTGCTTGAGGGTCGCTTGAGGGTTGCTTGAGGGTCGTTTATGGGTCGTTTATGGGTCTTCGTACCCTCCTGCATATAAACACGAAATTCACACGAAATTCACACATACATTTATATATATAAACACTCGTTTCGCGTTTCTTCCATTTCTCATTATTACTAAACACCACCATTAATGGTTTCGGAATCTACTCCTTTACAGGAATCTTTGAACGAATCTCTGCAAGAATTCTTAAATGCTTCTTTAGTGGAACCTGTACATAGCCCCACCAATGTTGACCCAAAATATATTCCACATGATCAGGTTGAATGGGAATTTGGTGGCCCACTTGGCGCTTTGGGTATGATGCTTGGGTTCCCTTTGCTTATGGTTTATATGTGGATTAGTGCCCAGTTTTACTATGGTAAACCTGCATGGCCTTCAGATGGAGAAACCTGGAATGACTTCTTTGGTGTATTGTGGTCGCTTTTCCGAGACCATGGCGTGCCATCGTTTACGCTGGTGTCCATATTTACTGTGTTCTTTGTGGTGCAAGCTTTATTTTATTTGACTCTCCCTGGTGTCTGGACTAAAGGTCAACCTTTGACTCATTTGAATGGTAAACAATTACCTTATTTTTGCAATGCAGTTTGGGCTTTTTACGTGACTAATGCTATCCTTTTGGCCTTGCACGTGGCTGGTTATAAGATGTACTATATCATCGATCATTTTGGTGAGATCATGACCACGGCCATTGTTTATGGCTTCATTTTCTCCATTGGATTATACGTCTATACACTTAATGTGTCGAAGGATTACCACCGTATGACGGGGAACCATATCTATGATTGCTTTATGGGTGCTCCTTTGAACCCTCGTGTTGGTCCTTACTTGGACTTAAAAATGTTTTTCGAGGTCAGAATCCCTTGGTTCACTCTTTACTTTTTGTCCATGTCAACTGCTCTTAAACAGTATGATACTTATGGCTATGTGTCTCCTCAAGTGTGGTTCATCTTGTATGCACACTGGTTATATGCTAATGCTTGCTGTAAAGGAGAGGAGTTGATTGTTCCTACTTGGGATATGGCCTATGAGAAGTTTGGTTTCATGTTGTGTTTCTGGAACATTGCTGGTGTGCCATTTACTTATTGTCAATGTACTTTGTTCTTGGCTTACCATGATCCTGCAGAGTACGCATGGCCTTGGTACTATAATACCTTTTTGTTTGTGCTTTTGTCGGTGGCCTACTACGTTTTCGATACGGGAAACCGCCAGAAAAACTCCTTCCGCAGAATCATGTCGGGTAACACCCTTCTCCGTAAGACTTTCCCTTACTTTCCTTACGGAGACCTTGTTAACCCATCTTACATTGAATGTGAAAATGGCTCACTCTTATTGACCGATGGCTGGTATAAATATGCCCGGAAAGCCCATTACACTGCCGACTATGTGCAGTCGTTGACCTGGGGTCTTATGTGTGGCTTCTCGTCTCCTTTCCCCTGGTTTTTCCCCGTGTTTTTCTTTATTGTCTTGGTGCACCGTGCTTACCGTGACCAGAGAAAGTGTGCTAGAAAGTATGGCAAGGATTGGGACCGCTACTTGGTCGAATGTCCTTATATGTTCATTCCCTACGTGTGGTAATCTCTCTCATACACATGAACATATCATTAGAGCCGTTGACTGTCGATAACTAATCAGTTAGTATCCTAACTAACATCATCATACATATTGGACGCTCTGATTACTATTAAAAAGACAGACACCACCAGTACTGACTAACAGTAGAATCATAGCTAGACACGACAGTAATCTAACCAGCTAGCTTGTCACACTGACCAACATCAGACTAACACCTAGTATTAGTGATAGTCGTAACAATAGACTCAACATTGACTAACAGTAGTGGCTGATAACACTGACCAACAAATAATAGTCACCAACTATTCTAAGAGATACCAGATCAGCTATTGTCTATTGAAATTGACAAATAACACTGACTAACAGCAGACTGACAACAGATCACACCAGATAACAGTACTGAATTAATCCATCTCAGCTATGGCGACGAGCCGCTCATCGATCTCATCGGGGGTCAAGATATGGAAACGGCCTTCTGTGGCCACACCAATCTCAATGTCGTTTTTCCGGAAATCACTGCCCAACACTGAACTCAATGACGTGATGGCAAACTCTACGGTTTGCTTCCAGTCTCCATCAACTGCCTCCATTTTCTTGAACTTCTTCTCCAAGTACGTGGTGGCTTCCTGCTGCTTGGGCCCTGTGGCCACAGCCTTTGCTCCAGTATAGTAACCTGCAGGGTCACACTTGAAAATCTGGGGGCCTCTGTTTTCATCCTCGAAATCCACCTGGCAGAATGTTAGTGCCACGCCTAGAGGCCTCATGTATGCCCTCTGCGTGTATATCTGCGAGATGTTGGCCATACGCTTGGCAATGCTCTGCACGGGCATCTCATACCCGTATTTGTAGCGGAATTCCACGGCCTCTTGCCGGGCCCGCAAGCTGAGCGATCTTGCATCGGCAATTGATCCGGTCGCCAACATCCCAATGGAAGGTGTGATCTTGAAGAGGTAAGAAACTGTGCTAGCATCCAAGAGCTTGTCGGGGATTTTCTTTTGCGAGATCAAGACGGCCGAGTCTTTTCCCGTCACGCCGAGCGACGTGATATTGGCTGAGTTGATGGCCTTGAAAGCGTATTCCACCTGGAATAATCTGCCTTCTGGCGAGAAGATGGTGATGTGCCGGTCAAATCCTGCAGAGCCTGACGTTAGTATAAATGAACAGAGTTGGATTGGTATAATCAGGAGCAAATAGATCCAGAATCATCGGATATCAATATCATTGTCACATCAGATCATCAGCAAACCAAAAGAATCTTTGAAGGGGTATATATATCATTCATGATAGAACGAAGACCCAAAATGATATTATAATATCAATAACATAAAGTTGGTTGGAACAAAAACATCAGGAATCACATAAAGAGACATCGAATATCTGATTGATTGAAACTAAGATACTCATCTGACACTGACAACTGTATAATTTTGACCCAAACACCTGGAAATTGACTTTGGATTTGGCAAGTCATGGATAACAGTGGAACTGACACCAGAAGAGATACCAAAATCTCGGAAATTGAATTTGTAATTCTGGAACATCCGAAATGCCACCGTAAGTTGTTGAGTATGACTAGAGTATTCGTAATAAACATAACACCTGGGTATTCAGAATGACGATTCAGTCCAGAATGACACGAGAACAAGAAATTGACCTCAAATGGTCTCAATATAGACGTTGAATACCTGAGCAGACATCTTACAACAAAATAGGAACAGTCATTCAGGTATCTGATACCTAAGATATGAAGTAACCCATAATCAATGCCCTTTAATGCTGACAATGATAACAAATGATACCAGATAACAGAAATCAATAATTATCAATGATACTAGGAATTGACACCGAATCTCTGAATGTCCAAAAGAAGCCAATTTACCTGGATGTGTAAAAGGTATGACCCCAAAACAGCCGAAAAGACAAGTATAACCGGAATGAGAGTAAAGCGAATGTCAACGTGGCCAGAAAAAAAACCCACATCAATTTATTTAAAATAACCTCAAAGTTGAACTGATTTTGAAATGACTTTTGAACAGGATTTGGACTGGAATCTGAACCTGAAATCTGAACCTGAAATCTGAACCTGAAATCTGGAAATGACTTGGTCAACCAAGGCCTGCATCTTAGGAAGAAGATCAGACTGTATACCGGACAATTTTTGATACACCTAAATAGAACCACATTCACAACTGAAACAACCAATTTTTGAAGGGACTAAACCTTTTACATACCTGACATTATGTGTTGTAAGTATTAAAGATTGATAGTGGCGACAAGCGTGCGAAGTGAGCACATTAAATCCGTACACCAAAGGTTCAATAGATCCGTACACCAATTACATTTGGACGACCCGTACACCAGAACTTACAATAGATTCGCGCACCTTCACCTACACCTTCACCAGTTTACAGCCATCTACCCCATTTGTTCACCACCTTTACCTAATCCACCCGCATAAATCATTTGGTACCAAAAGGGTATATATATATTTATACATATATTGTGTGTTATATACAGGAACTCATATACTATATACACTATCGTCTATTAGATACAGGCCACACGTTCCATTCCATTCCATTACTTACACCACACCCATACTATACTCATTAGATTGCAGGCCATATAACAATTTATCTGTTACCACCAACCCCTTACCACCAACCCCTTTTATTTTAATACTCATAATGGCCACATTCACTACAGACGAAAAAACCACGGCTCATACACCCCTCTATTTCGCAAGTGCGAAGCTGCCCCTTCCAAACGTTCTGTACCATTACAACAAGGATGTACTGGCGTTCCATTATGGCCCCCACCACCCTATGAAACCATTTCGACTTATGCTTACTGATCACCTTGTCCTTGCATATAAGCTCCACGAGAAGATGGATTTGTATGAGACTCGAGCTGCAACCAAACATGAATTGACTGCATTCCATTCGGCAGACTATGTGGATTTCCTTCGGTCAATTACTCCTGAAGCTGCTGCTCGCATGGATGCAGAGAAACTATCCCGCTTTAATATTGGAGACGATTGTCCTATTTTCGATGGAATGTATGCATATTCAGCCCTCTATTCGGGGGCCACTCTAGATGCGTCCCGGAAGTTGATCTCCGGAATGAGTGATATTGCCATCAATTGGCTGGGTGGCCTTCACCATGCAAAGAAGTTTGAGCCCAGTGGCTTTTGTTATGCTAACGATATCGTCTTGGCCATATTGAACTTGCTCCGAGTACATGCTCGTGTCATGTATATTGATATCGACTTACACCATGGTGATGGAGTGCAGGAGGCTTTTAATATGACAGATCGCGTCATGACGGTCTCGTTCCATAAGTACAATGGAGAGTTTTTCCCTGGAACTGGAAGTATTGACGAGGTGGGGATTGGACGGGGGAAAAACTATTCTGTCAATGTCCCTCTCAAAGACGGTATTGATGATGAGCTGTATGTGCATTTGTATAAGCTGGTGATTGAGCCTCTTATAGCCAAGTTCCAGCCCACATGCATAGTTCAACAGAACGGAGCGGATTCACTTGGGTTTGACCGTTTGGGTTGTTTCAACCTTAATATCCGGGCTCTTGGCGAGTGTGTACGCTTCACCAAGACATTTGGGATCCCTATGTTGGTTCTTGGTGGAGGTGGATATACACCCAGAAACGTTTCCCGGCTCTGGTGCTACGAAACTTCAGTTTTGAACGATGTGACTTTGGATGCAAAGATCCCCAATACCATCCCCACGCGAGACTGGTTTGGGCCAGACTACTCGCTCCATCCGCCTCTAGATGGTCGTTTGGATAATAAGAACCTGAAACGGTATTTGGACAGTGTGAAGGTGCGTGTTTTGGAGCAATTACGGTTTTTGGACCATGCTCCATCGGTACAGATGGCCGAAATTCCGCCTGATATTAGCGGTATTACCGAAGAAGAGGAGGAGATAATACGGGAATTGAACGATGCTGATATGACCGCTAAAGATGCAGCCAGACCTGGTGAAATGTATGTTTAGGGAGAAAAGGGCAACCAAGAAGTCTTGAAGATTATTCAAGAATGGTGTTTTTTAAAAATCAGGGACAACCATGAATAAGGTTTAGCCAAGAAGTCAAGAGAAGATTAAGAAAAGAGATCAAGAGCATCATAAACAACAGGAACAAAAAGGTCAAGAAAATAAGATCAAAGTAATCAACAAAATTATGATGAAGAAGAAAAATTGGCCAAGGTTGAAAAGAATCAGGAATATTCTAGGAGCAAAAAAAAGGATTCTGGTGTCAAGATCAGGCTCTGGGTATCAAGATCAATAAGAAGACAGGGGATAAAGAACATGGCTCCGGATAGCCAAAACTAATAACAATATTCGGGATAAAATAAGATCGGTATAAAACAAGATCGGGATAAAACAAGATCGGGATAAAACTAGATCGGGATGTACAAAAACAAAGAAGATCAGTCGAGAAGAGGATGGTTAAGAAAAAGTCAAGGGGAGCTCAAGAAGAATAGCAATGAAACCCCATACACCAGGATGTGAATATTGATTTTAGAAGATTTCTGGAGACTTGAATGGTGAAATTGTGGAGACATCCTGGGTGAAAATGTTAGTTGAATGATTGAGTGAAGCCCCGAGAAAAATAACTAGTCCTGGAATACTAATACCTTGTCCTGGTAGTGAGCAATCCACTACTATAGGTCTTTTCCCAAAACCAGGTGTATACCCAGTGAAACCTAGGGGGTTTAGAGATGATGGTAAGACGGGATGGCTAGTGAACTACTAATAGACATGGTTTACTAAGGTATACAAATGACTCAACTAATACAATGGTCAGAGGCTGAGCTAGAAACACTATTGTCAACACACTCCTACCATAGTACACCATCAAATCTATACTACCAGTGATGACTGGTACATACTGACTGGTATAGAGTTGGACTATAGTAGTCCGATATTTCCACAGTACTATACTTTAGTGCCGTAATATCGTACTATTGGATCAACCTTCATTAGTGTTCTACCTATTGCAGTACATTGAGCATACTCTCTAAACCTATCAATGGTCATTAAAGACCTTTCACCTATGTGACACTTTGCACTACCATTATAATAGGACCACAACTATAATAGGACCACAACTATATTAGGACCACAACTATAATAGGACTACCACTATAATAGGACTACCACTATAATAAGACTACCACTATAATAAGACTACCACTAGTCCAGTATATAATGTACTACTCTAAAAATACACTACATTACTATATCTATGATGAACCAAGACTGACGACGGATTACAGTAGGTCAAGCATACACTTATAGATGATTTCTTTAATATAGCATAATGGTATAGAGGAAGTAGGGACTAGAGTATACTATGATAATCCATTCTATTTGCTTATTCTTCTAACTCTAATCTCTATACTATACTACACTCTGTACTATCATTTATAGTCTAAGTCAAATAATAGTATCTACACTAGTGGTGGTTTACTTAACACTACTTTACCAAAAAGCACTCTACCACTACTCTACCAAAATCTACACCAGTTACTATAACACTGGACCACTATATACTATACAAATACATTACTAGAGGTGAACTTCACTACGATGTAATAGTGGACACTACACTGGGTCAGTACTGGACTCTATACTAAACCATTCCACGCTTTTATCTGGTTCACTTAGATAGGACTCTGGCCTTAGGGTACTATAGAATCCTCAGGACCATTCCCCAAATCATTGAATAGTCAGTGTAAGACACAATAGGGTCATAATCCTAATACTCTTCTTTATTTACCAGCCTATAGCCTATGGCTTACTTAATACCATCAGTCAAAGGTATTTCATTCCAACAGTCTGAAAGTGTAAATGTGTACAATTTCTTCTAGTAGAGTATGACTGACTAATGATCATGCGTCTAATCATCCAACTATAACACAAGTCTAATCATCCAAATATAACACACTAGAAGGTAGTACGCTTCTTCCAGGTCCACTATACAAGTTCACTATACAGGTTCACTATACAGGTCCTTAAAAGGCCCTTTAAAGGTATCATTAAGTAGGGTATCATTAAAGCTTAATGGGTCCTATCCCAACACTGGCCTTTAAGGTTTACCATCAACTTATATAGTTTTGAACAAAACACAGTATTAATTGTTTCAATAGAAATTAGAGCCATAATGAATATGCACACTTCCCATAGATATACTTCCCATAGATATACTCCCCATAGATATATAAATTGAGCCTAAGATATGACTAAGTGGTATTCTTAGGCAAAAGGATGAATTAGTAAGCCTCTTAAGCAACTCTGGAAATACAAATCTATGGGCAGAGCACTATTTATTGACTTCCTATATTATCAACTATCTAACACGTTCTACTGTATAGTATAGTATAGTATAGTATAGAGAGTAGTAGTACCATAGTATAGTAGTATAGTATAGTATAGTATAGTGTAGTAGTACAGCAGTACAGTAGTAGTACCATAGTATAGGACAGTAGTATAGTACAATAGTACAGTAGTAATATGACAGAAAGAACTTTTAGCTTCAAATTAATGCCCAATGTGCGAATAGTGAATACATATGAATACTAATAACGGCGCAAAAATGAATAAATCAAACAAGATGCTTAAAAAGTTTAGAACCTATATAAAAGAAGAGTTCTTCTTTTCTTTTATACGGCTATTATTTAATGCTTTAACTACCTCCAAATTAAAATTAGAAATAGTATTAAGGCTATTAATTAAAAATACTACAAGAATAGTGCAAACTGAGGGACATATGGCAGCAATATCTAAAATAACTACGAAAAAGAGCATATTGAACGTGCAAAAGAAAAAATACTTAAACATAAGTAAAGAGTCGGAAAACAAAAAAGAGATATTCGTAGGAATAGAGTCCTTCACTTACGACAGTGGTGAGAAAAACAAAATACAGCTACCTTACATGATTTGCTGGGATAGTACAATAGTATAGTAGTATAGTAGTACAGTAGTATAGTAGTACAGTAGTATAGTAGTACAGTAGTACAGTAGTATAGTAGTATAGTAGTATAGTAGTATAGTAGTACAGTAGTACAGTAGTACAGTAGTACAGTAGTATAGTAGTACAGTAGTATAGTAGTACAGTAGTATAGTAGTATAGTAGTTTTAAATTTGAGATGTGAATAGTACCACATAGTGTTAAGACATGTGTACACCCAATCATATCTTCCAAATAAAAGTATGATTTTCGTAAAAACAACAAAAGCGTAGTATAGATATAATCATCAAGAGTCATCACCAGAGTCATCACCAGAGTCATCACCAGAGCAGAGCCATAGACTAGTGTCATAGACTAGTGTCATAGACTAGAGTCATTCTTGTTTAGAGTCAAACCAGCCAAGACTATTCCTGTCCATCATGTATAGTCTTTGGGTTGTCTCTTCGTTCTCTTCGTTAGTCTCTTGGTTAGTCTCTTGGTTAAAGGTTGGTTAGTGTCGGTGGACTTTCATGGAAAAAATAATACATGGGACTTGTATGGTACTTGTTAGATTCTTGTTAGACTCCGGTTACGTCAGGTACTCTAGCTACTATGACATTCGCCAATGATTTCTCAAGCGAGGAAGCGGAGCTGGTTATCCAGTATTCCAGTAATCCTGTATTCCTGTATTCCTGTATTCCTGTATTCCTGTATTCCTGTATTCCAGACTCCATGGTTTTCACAGTATTCCAGAGATCCAATAAATGAGTAAGCCAGTAATCCAGTGTTAACAGTATTGACAGTATTCACATTACTCACATTATTCACATTATTCACATTATTTCACTGCTCTAGGGTGTGTTTTCATGGTGACGACTTCACAGTAGTTCACAGTAGTTCACAGTAGTTCACAGTGTGACTTTGACAAAGTGGTAATCTGCCAGTGTGTCCTAGTGATATTCTGCCAGTGTGTCCTAGTGATATTCTGGTAGTAATATTCTGGTACAGTCTTTTTCAAAACAATTCAAATCACACTAACGTATTAAACAAGCCAATAATTCAAAAAGATCATAGGGCAAACCTCCAGATTTAAGATTTTTAGAATATTGAATGCTAATGAAAATATCGGTGACACTTTAGTCCATTTTTGTTTAAAAATCTGTGCCATGGTGTACGAACCTTTTTGGCTTATTGGTTTGAATAGTTTTGAAATCCACTGTATATAACGTTTTAAGAATAGAGATCGTTGAGAAACAACTCCTTAGCGATCATTGTTTTAAACAGCTCAGCTCATTCTGCTACTCCGTACAATTGGGCGGAGTAGAAGTCTGAGTAGAAAACTAAAAAACAATAGCCATTGTATCAGGCAGAGAGGCTTCATAATATCCCAATAGGTAGGGCATTACCTATGGTAGATCTAACAGTAATGCTATGGAAGATCTATATATTAGAAACTACTCTATGGCGACCATGGACCCATGGACTCACGGCATAATGACTCATGGTGACTTCTGAATCCTACTTTTGTTTTATCACTATGGTATTGAACTCTGGTGTTACTATGGTGACTATGTTGACTATACCATGTTGACTAAACTATGGAGTCTATTCCATTGATACCATGTTGACTATACCATGGTTATTGTTCTTTGTGACCATACCATGGTGACTATGGTGACTATGTTCACTATACTCTATGGATGTGTGTGACTGACTATGGTGACAGTGGAACCAAGTGATCGTCTTTCCTAACCACACTGAGTCATAATATTCTAGACCAACATCGATATTTTATTCCTATGCCTATATTTCTATTATAAGTGACAATTCCATGGCCCAAATTTGAGTCAATACTCCATTGGCTAATTTTGAGTGACTCTCGGAACAACTCATAGTTTCACCATTTCTTGTTCATTTCTCAGAGAATCTATGAAATTAGACATACTACCAACTTACATAACTAACCAAAAAAAAAAAATACTAACCAAGCCATTAAAAAAAAAAACCCTCAATATTAAAAAACAAAAACCTATCCACCAAAACATTCTTCATACATGTTTTAAAAAATTTTGTGAAAAAAGGAATATTGGATTATAACTGGTTATAATCTTCTGTTGGAAAATAGCACCGAATAAGCGCGCGCACGGCGCTCTGGGCTTGCAGGGCTCGCCGCTACTAGTTTCTCTACCTTGGTTGTTTCTCTACCTTGAACTATGCTAACAACCAAGGGTCAGTGAAGGCCTTCTCCCATTTATATAATAAGGCCTTTGCTACACCTTTCATTAGTTAACTAATCGAATATCTATGCCTAGAGAGACATACCAAGATGCCTCCCAGACCCAGACCCACCAGACCCACCAGATCTCCTCGTACTGTCTCTGAGACTCCTCCTATGTCTGAAGTATAAACACTTTAGGGGAAGTGTTGACTTACCTTGATGAGACAATAAGATCCTTAACCTCTTAACAGAAGAAATCTCTGGACCTTGAACCATGGTTACTCTACGGGCCACCTGATTCCCCAGCATTCATAGCTGAGCTAGAGTTAAAGACTTTACATCTTCCGCTCCTGCATATAACCCCCCACAAGTTATAAAGTCCAAACTAAAACTTACAATTCACTTTTCCATATAAATTATACCAGTTATCCTTGTATATTCTCTTTTTTTTTTGTTTTGACTCTATTCTCATATGGTCCTTCTCTTCTTTCTTCCGATAGATAGTAACTGAAGTAATAAACAGGAGTGACTGTGTGATACTACTACTACTACTACTAGCACTAACCTCTGCCGTTTCCCTTTTATGAGTGATTGCTGACTTTGACTTTGTTTTTTACTTTGACTTTGTTTGACTTTTTGGCTAAACCTGCTGATTTCTAATGCCGGGTTAGTCTGGCTGATATTTATGGACCTGATATGATTGACCTGATATGATTGACCTGATATTGATGAACACCTCTGAAACCTCTGAACCATAAACACACATTAGGTTAGTGTATATTATTCCGGACATTCTTACGGATATTCGTATGCAAGTTCGACTCTTGTTATGTCATAGGTAATGTTATAATCTTTAGAACACCTGCATGTAGCCATGCTTGGTTCTGGGCTGAGATTCAATAAGTAGCTTCTGGCCATTTGTTTCAGTTTCGTCTTGGATTCTAATTATAAGTCCAGAAGATGTCCCGCAAGACTAGAAAGATAGTTTTCTATTGATTGAGTAGACATCTCGGCCTCACTTTAGTAAGCTGGGGTATAGTGAATTCTGATATGACGAGATTCACCAAAGCAGTTCTCCGAACATTAGACGATTCATCATTTTGAACGGCATCATTTTAAAGGGCATCATTTTAAAGGGCATCATTTTAAAGGGCATCATTTTCAAAGGCTTACATCAAGGCAGAACTGGCGGAATTCTTCTTCCCATTGCGAGAATCATCAAGGTACTGGAACCTAGAAATGGCCACCACCGCTTATATTCTCACAATCGTCTCCTATCATGAAGTCACAGTAGTAAAGTACAGTAGTATAGTAGTATAGTAGTATAGGACAGTAGTACAGTAGTGTAGTAGTATCGTAGTATAGTAGTAGTACAGTAGTAGTACAGTAGTAGTACAGTAGTAGTACAGTAGTAGTACAGTAGTAGTACAGTGGTACAGATGTAGTACAGTAGTAGTACAGTATTAGTACAGTAGTAGTACAGTAGTACAGTAAAGTAGTATAGAACAGTAGTACAGTAGTACAGTAGTACAGTAGTACAGTAGTACAGTAGTAGTACAGTACAGTACAGTAGTACAGTAGTAATAACTTATATTGGGATTACACTATATTCGTCTTTATCAAAATTGATCATGGCTTCAATAGCCTTTTCTTGGGTCAAAAGGTAAAGGTCCACACCAAAACAAACATCTGCATCCCTAGACTCAAACCCATACAGTATGTAACGATAGTTGGTATACAGAACCAGACAAGAATAAAATGGAGCATTGTGCACCTTACCCTTTCCGTCGATATTCCATCGAGTAGCTTGAACAAATGGAGCCACGGTAAGTGTATCAAGGTAAAACCCTAAGGACCCTGGAGGAGACGAGTCCATAGTATAAGCCATTTTTTTGGTTACTGAGAATTTGAAAGGTGCAGTTGGAGGGTCTTGGTAAGCCAAAAATGTCATTTCCTGATCATCCAAAACATTATAGAACCCAGAAAGTGGGATCAAGTCATTATTTACCTTGGCATAGAACACATATGAGTAGCTGGGTTCCAAAACAGGTTTAGCAGCAAAAAACGACAAAAGGAACCGGAAGAATTTCATTTGCTAGAGGGGTTTTTGAACGTTTCTAGAAATAGAATAAAGGAGAAAAACAATAAAGGAGAAAGGAGAAAAGAGAAAGGAGAAAGGAGAAAAAGGAGAAAAAGGAGAAAAAGAGAAAAAAAAAATATATGTGAATGGGAAACTCAAAGTCACAATATGTCTATTTATAGTATGGATTATAGTTTATAGTATCGCCTATAGTGTGACTGTTAATAGAATGGTATGCGTAAGAGTTATGGTATGACTTATGGCATGACTTATGGTATGACTTATGGTACGACTTATGGTACGACTTATGGTATGAGTTAGTATGACTACAGTGTTTTGTATAACATTCATACTAGTCTACAGGTTGAAGAGCTCAGAATATGAATTCTAATAAAAGATGGTATGAAACAATATGCCCTTTGGTTTGTAAGACTATGTGAAGGAGAACAGAACTTTATTGAGTTATTGGTCTGTATAATTTAAGTAGTTCTGGTTCCAAACATTTAGCTACCTGGTTTAAATAGTTTGGAGAAATACTGTACGCTATACACTATACTACACTATATGTTAGAACCGCCATGGGTAGACTCGCTACCCATCGGTATTTTTAGAGCCTACGAAAGTCGACTAGGCAGTTACTCGCCACCGAGACTGACTACTCGTTTCTTTGTTAGTTGTTTCTTTTGTTGCTCGTTTCTTTTGGCACCGAATGACCGATTAGTCATCTGATCGCGCATCCTCATGACCTTTTTCGTTACTTAAATAGCTCAGGTTCCCTCTTCTGAGGAATCATCAACCAAAAAACATAGTAAACAGAGTACTTGACGTAACCGGAATCTAACACTATACACTATACTACACTATACACTATACTACACTATAGACTATACTACACTATACACTATACTACACTATAGACTATACTACACTATACACTATACTACACTATACACTATACTACACTATACACTATACTACACTATAGTAGACAAGGTTATAAATGATGGATTCAAAGTGATCTTTTTTATATGACTTATGGCGTGAGTTATAGTATGAGTTATAGTATTACTTATAGTATTACTTATAGTGTGTCTGTTAAAGGAAGGGGTACAATAAGAGTCATGGTATGAGTTATAGTATGAGTTATAGTATGACATATAGTATGGTATGAGTAATAGTATGAGTTATAGTATGAGTTATGGTAAGAGTTAAAGGAAGTGGTACAATAAGAGTTTGGTATGAGTTATAGTAAGAGTTAAAGTATGACTTATAATATGAGTTATAGTATCAGTCACAGTATGGATTATAGTATCAGTCACATCATAAGCTATAGTATGTCTTCGTATAGTATGACTAGTAAGACTTATAGTAAGAGTTATTGTGTGACATAGAGTAAGAAGTATAGTAAGATTTATAGTATGAGTTATAGTATGAGTTAGAGTATGAGTTATGTGTGTCTACTAATATTATAAGCTATATGATATCTATTTATAGTATCAGTCACAGTATATCAGCTTATAGTATGGGCTATATTTTATAGTATGACTTATAGTACGAGTTATGTGTGTCTACTAATATTAAAATCTATAGTATATCTGTTTATAGTATCAGTAACAGTATGAGTTATAATAAAAGTCTTTCCCCAGCTCCACTTTTCCCAACCATTGGACCTTGATCACGGGCCTTTATCCGTTCGAACATGGAATTGTGGGCAATATATCATTCACAGTATGAATTGTGTGTCTACATATAGTATGACTGATTGTGTCTACATATAGTATGTGTTACAGTGCCTGTTTGTAGTATGACTTATTGTGTCTGTTTATAGTATGAGTTACAGTGTCAGTTTATAGTATGAGTTATACAGTCTTTTTGAATACTATTCAAACCAGTGCAACAAATCAGACTAGCAAATTAAGCAGACAAATATAATTAAAAAAAGTCTCGTACTTACGACTTAAAAATTGATAAGCATAAAGGATTTGAAGTAAACTGTTCACGTGAAACCCTATATATATTATCAAGTATTTCAAATAGTTATCTGTCGAAGTATTAGGTTGTTTAATTTTGCTTAGTATGGTTTGAACATTTGGCCGCTCTGATTTGAATACGTTGACACCACTGTAGTATATCTGCTTATAGTATGAGTTATAGTATGAGTTATAGTATGAGTTATAGTATGAGTTATAGTATGAGATAAAGTATGTTTTCTCATAGTATGAGTTATAGTATGAGGTATGGTATGAGGTATAGTATAAGTTATAGTATAAGTTATAGTATGAGGTATAGTATATCTCTTTATTGTATGAGTTATAGTATGTGTACATATAGTTAGAGTTATATGATTTATAGTGTGTCTTTTTACAGTATGGGCTATAGTATCAGTCACAGTATCAGTAACAGAATGAGCTAAGACATTGAAGACATGGATAGGATAATCCTCATTGGAGTTATGCAAGTCCCAAAAGCCATATGATTCATAGATGTATGCCTTGATCAAGCAAAGTATACCATATACTGACTGAAACTATGTAAGTCATAGCGTCAGGCCACTCAAAAATGGAGTTAAAGGAGTTAAAACATGAGGCAGTAAAAGAATGGGACAGTGAAAGAATGGTGTTAAAACGTATGAGTTATAGTATATCTGTTTATAGTATGAGGTATAGTACATCTGTTTATAGTAAAATTTCTTGTGTGGCTACATATAGTATAAGTTACATTATGAGCTAAAGTGTGTTCTTCTACAGTATCAGTCACAGTATCTGCTTTTAGTATGAGTTGACGAGTGTCTTTATAGTATCATCTGGTGTGTTTTCATGAGTGGTGATTTCTGTTGAAGGCATGATACTGGTCAGTATTTTATATACCAGCTCGAAGTTTATTGGTAGTCAGTCATGCATTACTGTCCAAAAATAAGGCAAAAAAAAGGAAAAAAAAAAAGAAGAAGATACCAGAACACTAACTATGGTAGTACAGGGAGATCATCATTTCCAGAGACCTTTACATGGTTTCCGAGGATGTAGAAGTCCACTCGATCCTATGCCAAACATGTCCAAGAACCCCATTATTTGAGTCACTTATGATTCCAGTGATCAGTGAGAAACACAAGAGAGTTGATTACAAGAGAGATAATTACAATAGAGATGGTTTTTAAAAGTAAGAGAGAGTGTGAGTGAGTGAGTGAGTGAGTGAGTGAGTGAGTGAGAGACAGAGAGAGAGATAGAGAGAGTGAGAGAGAGATAGAGGTTACAGGAAAGCCTAAATGAAAACATTATGATTGAAGAACTCATAGTTGAAAAGATTAGTCACAGATGTTACCCAAATCTTCATAATGAAGAAGCAGAGATGACTGGTTGTTTCCACACGACTCACATAAAGTGGGTCTTTTTTTTGTAGAACTTTGTAGTTCCAAAGTCCATGATTTCTACTACTGTTCAGTATTAAGAGATTTGTGAAATTCTGGTTACTCGTGATACCTCTCAACCTCGAACGGAATCGCCTCTATATATATACTTGAGATTCCCTGGACTACTTCCCTGGACTACTTGTTCCTGTACCACACCTCCAAATTTCCTTGTCTAATTTCCTTGTCTAAAGTCAAACCTGACTACTCTTGATGCCAAGCCTAAGCCCCGGATACTATACACTTCTGCATTCATGCGATCCTCGGAACCTTATGAGGCTTGAACCTTATGAGGCTTGTCCAATTCCGTTGTACTGCAGGTAACACAAGACTTGGATAAACGGAGCAGCACATATTACATGTTCAACATTCACTCACCATAGTTTATACTGATCATACTCACTCACTATAGACTATACTGATTATACTCACTCACTATAGACTATACTGATTATACTCACTCACTATAGATTAAACTCAGTATACTCACTCACCATCCTCAGTATAATTCAAATACTAATTCCTCTCTGATCTATAGTATTGTTGAGATGTAAACCAGCTCATACCAGCTCATTTTAACTCATACTAACTCTTTTAACTGCCAGAGTATATTTCAAAATCAAGTAGCGGTCTCAAGCTTATACTTAAGTGATGCTATGAGAACTTGAGAATGGTTAGTCATTGCACTAAAACAAGGATTGGGAATGCCACCACAGTATTCTCAAAAAGATTGGTAAAACATAACTCAAATGATTTTCTCTCATTCGCTTTCAGTCCTTCATTTGATGGGTCCTGATGGGTCCTGATGAGTTCCAAGGTAAAAAGTAACGTTGAATAATTCACAGTTATTGACCCTTTTGTAACCATGCCATTGTGCCTTCCAAAAGCCAAAAGGGGATTATGCCCGTTTCTTTTCATCGTTGTCCGATGCATGCATTATGCTTATGCTGGTCTAAATATGTTGCAAAATCACAAAGTATATCCGGTCCATAATCCTAATGTATAGTACACCACTATTATATAGTAGTTTATTGAACATTTTGGTGGACGTAGAATTTTTAAATGAGCCACTTTTTTTTTGGTAAGCAGAACTGGCCATAAAGAAAAAATGTAAATCATTCATCGTGGTCAATAATAAAAAAGATCACTACTCATAGAGTGTTTTTCAAATTATTCAGACCAGAGTCCAGATCGTGGCATATGATATCATGTCTCCAGCTCGTAGATTGATGATTTCAGCTTGCGGGTGTTCTGCAGAGCATTGAGACGAACTGATAAAAGTTTGCAACCACTGCTTGGTAAATCACGACTTTTGAAGTGTCGTGAGGTGTTGTGGACTTTGCACCGAACTTTTGGTGGCTCCTGGGAAAGCTTTTGACTGATGAGTAACTGTCTCATATTACCGGTTCCTGGTTTAACTGAACACGTGGTCTTAATCCCTGTATATGTTATATTCCACCTATCTTGGTTCTAACACACTGGTCCAAATGGGATATGTAAATGTCTCCTTTAATCCTGAAACCATAACAGTCCAACATTTGGAGGTATTGAATAGAGAGTTTATATCGGGTGATGGAGTAGGTTGGATCTGGTGAGATGTATAGAAGCAGACTAGATCAGATTGATCGACTGATTGACTGATTCTCTCTCTCTCTCTCTCTCTCTCTCTCTCTCTCACCCTCTCTCTCACCCTCTCTCTGTTTGTCGACGAGAAAGCCTGATGCCCGAGAACAAGATGGACTGCGGTTCATAAATATCCTCCATACCACTATCTGCCCATTTCCCCGTATATAGTGATTCAATCGGAGAGTATTATTCTGATGAACATGGACTTTGAATCTCGAGATGTCCTGGCTTTTAAAGCCCTCAATATCACATCATCATCGACTCTAAGCGTTTTTTTTTTCTTACCTCGATCAAATCTTATTGGTTTGAAGGAATGAAGGAATCAAGGAATGAAGGTTTGAGGTGAGGGGAGGGAGGGAGTCCGATCCAATATACTCAATATACTGCATATAACCCCACACGCAGTCTCTCAATGACACGATCTATTCCTCCCATCACGCCCTCTGTAAAACAGGCTCGCGTACCACTACCGCAAACCCTCCACAATCCTGCACCGAGCACCTTAGCCTCTCGAGCTCTTTCTCTTATCCGAGAGAATTCTCTTGTTCTTGAGCATCTTTGCCTTTTGGCTGCGCTCCTTGTAATGGATATTCCTAGACTTGTCATCACGCTGGACCCTTCGGGGAAACGCGTCGTCAATAGCCAATACCGCCTTCTCCACACCATTGGCCAAGGTCAGTTTGGTAAGGTCATCTTGGCTGAGGACTTGCACGTGCTGGGCCGCCATGTGGCCATCAAGACCATTCACCGTGTGGACACAACCAAACTCATCACCAAGATATACCTTAGTCATACCACTAAGATCAAACGTGAGATTCAGATCATGAAGGAATGCCGGCATCCCAACGTGGTCAAATTGTACACGGTGATAGATGATCTCAAATTTGATAAGATCCTTTTGGTGCTTGAGTTCTGTGACCTTGGCGAGATTGACTGGAAAAAGTACAACCATTATGATGAGAAGTACTATAAGACCGCCGATAAGAAGTTGCCTCTCAACAAGATCCTTCGAGATGTGGTCAATGGCTTAGAATATTTGCACTCTTTCAAAAATATCATCCACCGAGATTTGAAGCCCTCCAACCTTTTGATCGATCGTGATCGTAACATCAAGATCTCAGATTTTGGCGTGTCCTTGATTTTGGAGAACAACCCAAACGACGATACAGAATTGGGCAAGAGTTTGGGAACCCCTGCATTCTTTGCCCCCGAACTCTGTCAGTTTGTCAACAACAGGCTCTCGATGTTGGACGATAAGAACCTGCGCTCATGCAAAATCGACCTGCGCCTCGACCTCTGGTCCTTGGGCGTCACGCTCTTTTGCCTCATTTTCCATGCCTTGCCCTTTGAAGGATTCAATGAGTTTGGCCTCTTTAAGAATATCGTCAATGGTGAACTTTCATTTCCTCCGGTCCGAGAATCGTCCAAGATCAAGCAAAACGATATTGATGAGCTCACCCATTTGAAACTGCTTATATCTTGGCTTCTATCCAAAAAGCCCCAGGATCGACCATCCATTCTTCAAATCAAAGAGCATCCATTCACAACGTTCGACCTTGGGAAAAAAGAACGCACTGCTTTCTTGGACTTCAACAAGTCGCTCATGAAACAAAACCCCACCGATTTTCAGCGTTCCAAGACTCATCCTTTTGGTGCCAAACCTTCTGCAGCACTTGCTGGCAAGCCTGCTAAGAAAGCACCGGAAGAATCACTCACGCAGAAACTCCGAAACCTTTTCATCAGCAGGTCACCCGAATCCACATCTGACGACTTGCCCAATCCAAATCTCGATCACCTGGGTCTGCCTACACCCAACCTTAATCGCGGCAAAACACCCAACCTCCACACCGACGAGATGCCACATCCCAATCTCGATGTGGAGATGCCCCATCCTTCGAATCTTGAGCATGTGGATGATCTTCTAGACCTGTACCTCGATGACTCCAGCTCATTTGGTTCTGATGAAGATGCAGAGGTGGTAGAAACTGCAGATCTTCTTTCTTCCTTGCAGTCTCGAAGTAGTTCTGTGAAGGATAAGAGACCCCCACCACTAGAGTTTTCCAATTCCAACTTCAACTCCACCTCAAACCTCAACTCCACGCCCAAGTCCAACCCCAACTTTCATTCCCCCGATAATCCGTTTGACTCCAACTTTAATTTTGAGAGCTCGAGTGTGGAAAAACGCAGACCCTCTTTGTCGGGTCTTTCTAGCCCTAACACTCCAACACGCACAGATACACCAACAGGTCTTGGCTCGAATTGGGACCAGCCTTCCGTGACCATCGGAGCTGACTCGCCTCTGTCGATCAAATCGCTCTTCAGTCCTTCCAGAAGGTTTTTCTCAAGACTCAAGAAGAAGACAACAGAGCCCACAATTTCTGCTCTTTCAAAGCCCTTAGAAACTGGAAAATATGATCTTGCTCCTCCACCTTCTTTCAACGGCAAGCCCAACCCAAAACGGAGCCTGTTGTCCAGTATGGAGTCCATAGGTATAGCTTCTTTCCGAGAATCTCGAAACAACTCCATCAGCTCACATGGAGGACTTACCAAGATCTCCAGCTCCAGCTCTTCTTTGAATCTCCATGCGTATTTGACCGAAAGTCCAGATTTGAACTGGAAAAAAGCGCCTGAAAACGCCCGTTTCCAAGATGCAGCTCTGGATCATTCCTCTGATGAAAATCCCGAGGCAAATAAAACCATGACCATGGACGAGTACCTTGACCAACTCTAGAAATCACATCTTCAAAGTCTTTATACATTATTCACCTATCTTCGTCTTTTGATAGGTTGGTTAACCGAAGCATTCTCATTCCGATTATATTCGGTAAACCATATTAATTTCCGATTAACTCCGATTGACACAGGTAAATCGATTAATCCGAATGAACTAGATCTCAAGCATAATATCCGATATAATGGAATAAATCATAACAACCCAACATTCCGGAATATTTTTCTGGGACAATTGAATCATAATTGGCAAAACCGTTGCAAATGAGTTCGTAACCATCGAAACCGATGCTGCGAGAGAAGAAAAACAGTGCAGCACCACGGGCTAATTGTGTGCAGGCCGGCCATCGACTGATAAAGTGCACCGTCGCAAGTGACGTGCACGCAGTAACAATATCGAGCATGCATTGGGCTTGGCCCGTTATCAGGCCAGACCCCGGCCCCCGCCTTCAGGCGGCTCTGCTTTGGTCCCAACATCATATATCCGAGGGTATTCGCGATGCCGTGCCACACTTGTTGATCCATATTCTTGATCATCATTCTGCACTCCACTAGACTAATGCATCCATAGGCGAGTGAATAATTCTCTTGCTCCGACCACCTGTGGTGAAAGGGCTGCTTGTCCAATTGTCTTATTGTTTATTGTCCTGTCGCATATACGGACATTGTCAAAGAAATGAGCAATTAGTTGGATGGAATGGGTCACGTGTACCGTCAAATGGGTTTCCAGGCCCTTTTACCAAAAAAAGAAAAAACCAAAAAAAAAAAAACACGGAAACCCCGACAGTTTGCTCCGTCGGATAAATGCTTCCACCTTAGCTTGCGCCCTATAGTCATCCCACCTGTATGTATCGAGAATGTTTCGGCATCTGCAAGGAACGGATTGTTTACCTTTGGGTGCTTCGCGGCATTGATTTGGTGCGCGGGATTAACATGCACTCCGATGTCCAGCGCCTATGGCTTCACAACGCTTGGTTGCTAATTAGCAGCCATGAAATGCCCCACCCAGATCCAGAACAGGCAATAATAAAGGGAAATTCATAAACTCCGCCGGAACTTGCTTTTAGTTTGCCAAGGAAAAGTTTCTGTTTCTATGTAAGAGCTTGTGCCTTGCCTTTCCCCTGAATACTTCCTGTACCCGTACCAAAGACCATGGCCATTAATTTAGGTGTCAAAAATTAGAGGGGGGTGAGACGGAGAGGGAGGGAGGGGAAGGGTTCATATTTATAGGCAATTATCCCCGCTTGTGTTGGCCGAGATAGAAAAGGATCACATGCGATGCCATGCAATGCTGTTTCAAAATGGATGGTGTAGCATGGGTTTGGTGATGTAGTAGGGAACTTTGCTTTGCGGAGGCTGTTTCAGGCGTCACTTGCAGAAGCCGCGTGTGACAGAAGTACGGACGCGGTCACCTAACTACGAACAAACTAAGGCCATTATTCCTCCGAGCCCATCTATGCAGGACCACCAATCTTTTACTCGGGCCTGGGAGTTTACAAAAATAAGTTAATACGTGGTAGAGTTTATTACCACCACCACCCAATCCCCCAGCCTCTCCCTGTGTTTCAGGTTGTGGGGCTTGTGTGGCTGGCCTCATGTATCAGGTGTTTCAGATTGCTCAAAGTAGAAGTGGGCCGCTGTAATATGGAGGGGGGAAAAATAAAAAAGAAAGCAGCACGTTTCGCATGCAGCACGCACTCACGCCGTCTGCAGATGTTGCAATCAAGTCCCGTCCATTTTAGGCAGGTGGGTGCCAGTCCACCATAGATAATAGAATATTTCTTCGACGCCCGCTAACAGGGAGATTAGCGTCGGAACAAAGCGCCCGGGCCCATTGTAGTCGTTGCGGATATTTTTTCGCTTAAGTGGGAACACTCGCATATGCGGCTTCGCAACAGGTTTGAAACGCAAATAACACAAATAATACGCAACCTCTCTCTGCATAGTACAGGGAGCACTTAGTATTTAAACCCTAGGCCCGCCAGATTTGCTAACCATCAGAAACTTTTGCAGGCTCTTAGCAACTGCTCCCCATTTCCTTATAGACGGTCTCGTGTACCCATCCACCCCCACCTTCTTTTTTTTACTTCTTTCTTTTTTTCCCCAGGCCCGAGATTCGCCCTCGCCCCCGTTTTTTTTCGTTCCTTCGTTTGACTTCTCCCTCCCCACACGGCCAAGTTCAAGGACCCTCTGTTTACTCTGTTTACGGCCAAGTCCAGGATCGTCCCACATTTCCTCACCCTCCCTATTCCTTTCTTTTCTACATAAGACACTTGGATTGACACTTGGATTGACACTTGGATCGACATTTGGATCTTCCTAAAAAAAACTCCAAGCACTAGCCACAATAGACCAGCGGTTTCCAATCTCCTCTTTGGATTCCTAATTTGCCTTCATTTATTGGTTTCATCATAAGAGGTTGCGCAGACGCGGTACAGTGCGTAAGTCTCAAATCAGTTACTCCGAGTAAACAGGAGAACACATCAGAAACAATAAGACAATAGACAATTCAAAACTAAGAAAAAAACAAAGACGTTGCTCACTTGCATCATTCCACACTAAAAAAAGACACTTTCACTCAGCCAACATTTCTGCCAAAAATAACCCGATCTGTCTGTGTGTGTTTCTTTTTTCATTATTATTATTTTCAATTTCCATTGGTTTGATTTTAACTCCAACAACAGACGTTTCCAGACCCCTCCGTCCCTCCTTCGCAAGCAAACGGCGCCTTCCTACAGTTAATCAACACCAGCCTCGCTCAAAGACATTTTTTTTCCTCCCCCACATTCCATACTTCGCCACCCCCGGAGCTCCAAACATATCTCATTCCTTCAGCCTCGTCCTGATCACAGCAAGCGTCCTGTCAATGGGCTCATCGTCTAATCATTACCCGAGAATTAAAGTTGCTGCGGAAACCCTTATTTCCTTCTGTTGATCCGTCTCGTCGCGAACGCAGATCGCTTATAATTACTGAGATTCTTGTTTATATTTGTGAGCGTCACCGTGGGATTTTTTCTCTCCCTCGCATTTATTATTATTATTATTATTATTTTTTTTTTTTCATTTCTTCTGCTTACACTTGGTTCGCAAGCTTGATCTAGGCTTCTGCCCGCTTGCACAGTGGCACGCATCCGTCCAATTGAGCATACTGATTTCAACAATCCATTTCTCCGCTCCTGCAGACCAGTCATTCCATCGTTGCCTGCATCTAGGCCCCGGCCCTTACTCGTGACTCCTTTCGATCCCTGCGTTTGTGCCTAGCTTCTTTGCATTCCCTTCCCCAAACTTTCCTTTCATTCTTGGCAGACTTTCACTATCCATGGAGAATAGCCTGCTGCCGCCCACCCTGGGCCCTCAGCAAGATGATGTCTTGTTGAGGCCGTGCTTGAAACGTAACCCATTGGATTCCCTAAGTTCGTTTGTCAATAGCTTTGAATTGAAAGCTGTGGGTACCAAGATCTCCCATTCTGCATCCTCCATTGGTCGCTCCATGTCTCATCGAGTGGCCCATTCATTCCCTTTGTTTCCCAGCGACGATCTGTCTGATGAGAACGATGAGAATGATGAAAACAATTCCACGCTCAATGATGAGGATTGGCTCAGCTCGCCCACACAGAAGAAGCGTATCAACCACTCCAACTTGAGCACTCATACATTGCTAGACTCGGATTGCCTCAAGGAAGAGGACAATGTCGAGTGTCAATATGAGGCCACCTCCCCAATCTGCAGAGAAGCATTTGCAAGCAATGAGCATCTACCCCAGACCCCCATTAACACGTTTGGCGTGGCCCAAGACATCATTCCTCGAATTGATGAAAACGAAATGTTCAAAATCGTACAGGGTCAATACTCTTCACAATTCGATGAGTTCATCATCATCGATTGTCGATTCTCATATGAGTTTGAAGGTGGCCACATCAAAAATGCCATCAACATCTCACTGACCGAGGACCTCGAGGAGAAGCTTCTGTTTGAAAGCGGTAGCCACGTTAAACGGCTTGTGATCTTTCACTGTGAGTTTTCTCTTCTCAGAGGCCCTACGCTTGCATGTCATCTCCGCAAGTTGGACCGGGAACACAACTCCGAACGTTACCCATACCTTTCATACCCCGACATCGTTGTTCTAGAAGGCGGATATAAGAAGTTTTACGAGTCGTATCGAAGCATGTGCCGTCCCCAGGCATACATTAGCATGAAGGACAACAACCACCGCAAGAGCTGCGAGGTGGAGATGAACAAGATACTCTTGGCATCTAAATTGACGCGGGCCAAGTCATTCAACCAGTTCCAGCCCCGTCGGCCATTGGGCTGCCACAGCCGGTCCAATTCATTGACGGCACTTCTTTCTTCTACGGACCAGCAACTCCTCAGTCCTACATCGTCAGGCGGAACGCTCCGCAAAAAACGGTCATTGAAAATCAAAAAGAGAGACCGCAAGGATATGAGGCAGCAAGATATGAGGCAGCAAGATATCAGGGGTCTCTTTACGCAATCGTTGACATCACTTCCGTCGTATGACATGCACAAATCGGAGTCGCCCGTTTCCGAACACTTCGTCATCGAGGACTTTGCACCGCCAACGGCATTATTCCGTGGCCACAGCAAGAGCCTTTCCAATGCGCTGATTTCAGGAAACTCGTCGCAGCTGCTGCTCTACTCAGATTCGCTCAGCCCCTCGTTCTCATCGCTGGAATCGCTTCTGGAGTCGTACTCTCTGTTCCCCGATACTCCCGACTTCTTTGAAGGCACAAACAGTTCCGGCAATTTGTTTCAGCCCTCGCCCCATACGTTTTCCGGCGAGTCGCCGGTGAAAAACCAAGCCGCAGCCAGCTCAGGGTCGCCATTACGCGTACCCAAGACATATTCGTTTCCCAAACAAAGTCCATACGTGAGCCAGAAAATGCAACACCGGCAAGCAATCAGCCGGCCCAGCATCTATCCGCATAGCAAGTTGACGGTATCGTCACCGCCCGTGAGCCTGCCGCTTACCAATGCATCATCTACGTTCGACACGCCGATGTCGAGATTCGCCCCGTCCGAGTACTGTGACTCTATCAACGAGACGCCGGTGGAGTGTTCCATCAACCTCAAGGGATACCGGCGGCCGATGATGCCCACGGATTTGAACGAGGTTCGAGAAGAGTCTGGTTTCTGACGCATCTAATCATTAATACATCATTCATTCTTATGGAACAGTAGACAATCATACAAGGAAAGACCAGAAGTATGTAACAGTAACAGTAACAGTAACAGTAACAGTAACAGTAACAGTAACAGTAACAGTAACAGTAACAGTAACAGTAATAGAAGTAGAAGTAGAAGTAGAAGTAGAAGTAGAAGTAGAAGTAGAAGTAGAAGTAGAAGTAGAAGTAGAAGTAGAAGTAGAAGTAGAAGTACCAAGACGAAGTGATACCAGAACCATATTCGTTATATTTGATTTCTTACTTTAGTAGAATTGACAACAACATACTGAAGCTACTCATCCAAAATCAGACAAAACACACCAAAACAAAAAGAAAGGTATCTCTCTACTTACACTTTACTACATCAGTCTTCAAGTTTATATCAGTAATAAGTAATAAGTAATAAGTAATAAGTAATAAGTAATAAGTAATAAGTAATAAGTAATAAGTAATAAGTAATAAGTAATAAGTAATAAGTAATAAGTAATAAGTAATAAGTAATAAGTAATAAGTAATAAGTAATAAGTAATAAGTAATAAGTAATAAGTAATAAGTAATAAGTAATAAGTAATAAGTAATAAGTAATAAGTAATAAGTAATAAGTAATAAGTAATAAGTAATAAGTAATAAGTAATAAGTAATAAGTAATAAGTAATAAGTAATAAGTAATAAGTAATAAGTAATAAGTAATAAGTAATAAGTAATAAGTAATAAGTAATAAGTAATAAGTAATAAGTAATAAGTAATAAGTAATAAGTAATAAGTAATAAGTAATAAGTAATAAGTAATAAGTAATAAGTAATAAGTAATAAGTAATAAGTAATAAGTAATAAGTAATAAGTAATAAGTAATAAGTAATAAGTAATAAGTAATAAGTAATAAGTAATAAGTAATAAGTAATAAGTAATAAGTAATAAGTAATAAGTAATAAGTAATAAGTAATAAGTAATAAGTAATAAGTAATAAGTAATAAGTAATAAGTAATAAGTAATAAGTAATAAGTAATAAGTAATAAGTAATAAGTAATAAGTAATAAGTAATAAGTAATAAGTAATAAGTAATAAGTAATAAGTAATCAGTAATGAGTAATCAGTAATGAGTAATCAGCAATAAGTAATCAGTAATGAGTACAGTGTTTTTGAAAAGTATTCATAATATTGGATTCTAGTGAAAGTTGGTGTTTGAAATCTTATAACTTTTAATTTGAAAGACGGTGTGAAGGGGTACAAACCTTTGGAGTGCTATTGGTGTGTTTAGTTTTGTAAGTTCTGGCTCCAAACAATTTCCCCCCTGGTATGAATAGTTTCGAAAGACACTGTAATGAGTAATGAGTAATCAGCGAGTATTTGGTAATCAATAATGAGTAATGAGTAATCAATAATGAGTAATCAGTAACTCTTTGGTAATCAATGTGTGAGTATTTGGTAATCAATAAGTCTTTGGTAATCAGTAAGTCTCTGGTAATCAGTAAGTCTCTGGTAATCAATGAGTATGTGTATTTGGTAATCAGTAATCAGAGAGTGTTAGTGAATATTAGTGAATATTAGTGAATGAAGTGAAGTGAAGAGATAGATTTGAAATGTAATTTTTAGTAGAAGCATTTCATCATGAATCATGAAAAGGAGTTTGTAGTGGATACGTAATTCAGAGTACTTTAGAGAATCAGTGATTAATGCCACAAGACCAATGTACTAAGTTAGTCAGTACGGTAAATTGTACCGTCATACAGTAGTTCAGTAAATTAGTTCAATGGTCACTAAAGGAGTTAAGTGGTACATTAAAGAAGTTCAATACACTAAAGTAATTCAATACACTAAAGTAGTTCAATACACTAAAGTAGTTCAATACACTAAGTAGTTCAATACACTAAGTAGTTTAATAGTACAGTAAAGTAATTCAATGGTACAGTGTAAAGTCATACAGTACTAGGGTATTGAAGTGGTACATTCAATCAGTTTAATGGTACAGTAAAGTAAATTAATGGTACAGTGAATTAGTTCAATGGTACAGTGTAAAGTGTAAAGTACTAGGATATTGAAGTGGTACAGTAAAGTAGTGCAGTGGTACAGTAAAGTAATTCAATGGTACAGTAAATTAGCTTAATGGTACAGTGTAAATGGTAAAGTAATAAGGTATTGAAGTGGTACAATATAGTGTATTTCAAAAGTAATCATATCAAAACGGCCAAATGTTCAAACCTGTTGGTCGCTGGAAAGACATCATCACCAATGAATCTTTGTCCAGTTTAACCAATTGTCCAGTTCTATCAAGAGAATAGAATCCTGGTAAAAAAGAGCAGTGGGTGCTGGCAAAAAGAGAAGGCAATAGTAACTGAGTAATATCTCCTGGTCTCTGGCACTGGTCTCCTACCTTCTTGCATTCCTGGTTTCTTGGGTCAAACTACTTGGGGAAATCATTTACTGTTGACATGGAACCTTTCCCCACTTCAGTCTTCAAATTGCCCATTTGAATATTTGCTACTACCACCAAGATCTGCACTAGAGGCGGTTCCACTCGATTTCACAACCAAGCTTCTACACCACCTCCACGCCTGCCTACTCACTTTTCGTCCTACCAGAGCTTTTACTAACTACCAGGTGCTCCAAGAACTTACTCTAAGACTTACTCTGTCCCAAAGCAACCATACGAGTCTGCTCGTTTGGACGCTGAATTGAAGTTGGCTGGTGAATTCGGTTTGAAGAACAAGAGAGAGATATACAGAATCGCTTTCTAATTGTCTAAGATCAAAAATACTCTTTTCGGACAATGCCCTTACGAGTAATTTCTCTTAGTTAGAGCCCAGACTAGGGGGTGAAAGGTGGTGTTCAAGTCTAGGAAAGTGTGGGAGATGGAGATGCGACTTTCTCGTCTAGAACCCAGCAGTTGGCATTGGGTAACCGCATATTGGGAGTCCGCCGGAAGAAGAATCTTGGCGGGCTGACGAAATATCACGTGTAGGAATATCACGCGTAGGTGGAGAGAGAACCAACTTAAAGGAAGCGTTTGTAATCAAGGTTGTCTTTAAGGGCAGCGAGCCATTCCAAGATGTCGAAGTAAGAATGTAAGCGAGTTATGAAGCCAGGTCACTGGGCTGCAGTTCAACAGTATAGGTAACAGTAAGCTCTAAGAATCTGTAAGAAGACGTAATCTGCTCTAAGAATCTGTAAGAAGACGTAATCTGTAAGAAGACGTAATCTTTAAGAAGATGTAATGTGATTTCGCTGAGGACCAATGTGGAAGATTATCTCCAAGTCAGGTACATGATAGTGATTTTTGGTTGGGTACTCCTTCTGTCCAACCAAAGCCAGAGAGAAGGTTTGGGAATGGAATTGTCACGACTTGTTTTTGGCCCAGTGCTCATCACCGGCTTCCCGATCACTACTTTCAGGGATCGTTCCGTCAATGCCATCCTCACCATCGTCGACAAAGTTTCCAACCGTATCCATTTCTGTCCCATCCTGTCCGAGTGTTCCTCACAACTGATGATTGACACACTCGTATACGATTATTTTCCCCTCCACGGCCTTCGCTCATCCATCCAATCTGATCGAGGGCCTCAGTTCACCAGCGATATGTTTCAGTCCACCATGACGGTCCTTCTGGTCACTTCCCATCTCTGGGTCACTTTCCATCTCTAGGTCACTTCCCATCTCTGGGTCACTTCCCATCTCTCGGTCACTTTCCATTTCTCGGTCACTTCCCATCTCTCGGTCACTTTCCATTTCTCGGTCACACAACATCAGCAATCCAATGGCCGGGTTGAAAATTGCAACAAATTGATTGAGACCTACCTTCGCCTCTATATCCAATTCCAAACCAAGATTGGCCATCTCTCCTAGCTGTGGGAGAGTACGTGCTCAAAGCTCAACCATCCAAATCACTCCAAGGCAAATCCCCATTTGAATTAGACCTCGGATACATCCCGTTATCAACGAATGAACATAACTCCCAGTATTAGACCTATTCAAGAATATAACATGGAGATCGTACCCGAACAACCCAATACTTCAACAAATGACTATTACTGTTTTTTAATACTTGATGAAGATTTCACATAAACAGGTTAATTTCAATTCCTTGATTCTTAACAATTTTTTTAAGTCGTAATCAAGAATGTTATCTTATTTATTGGTCTTCTTAATTTTTCTAGTCTGGTTTAAACCATATTGATGCATTTGTTATGTTCTTTTAAGCCATTTATGCGTAACTTCTTATATTCGTTGATGGTTCCTCATAGAGAGGAATCTGAGTGGCTTATAAAGCTTTGTGAGAAACGTGTGACCGAAAAACTCTCCACCAGAGCAATGGGAAGAAGTAGTCTGGTATGTTTGAAAGAGGCCTCTGACTCACGACCGTATCACGGCTTGTGTAGCAGACACTAATAGAATCGGACATCGTAGGCTCAATAATACCTTCATAGGTAGTGTTGTACCTATTGTGGATCTAACATCTATGGCGTAGTGGCTTTCATGATATGTTTGTTAGCCTAATGAACAATTAGTTTAATTTTGACCCATACTTAGACTCAACAGTGAGATACTTAACAGTGAGATACTCAACAGTGAGATAGTCAACAGTGAGATTAGATTGGGTGCTAAAAAAAATGCTGCGAAAATATATGGGGGGATACTGGTGCCTTAAGTACCCCAGAGGGGATGCGCATGTTTCACCTTGGTTTCAGGAAATCCCTCAAAGGTTACCCGACGCCGCCACTTGAATATATATATAAGACCAACCAGTTCCCCCTGCTGAACGCCCCGCTATACTCATCCATAAGGACTTTTCTATGACATGTTACGGCATTGGAATATACTTCTGATATACAAGTTTGTTTAGAAAGAATTCCAGAATCGTGCTCAAGCCCGTTAATGCAATATCTACTTTGCATCAGTGTTCCAGGATTAGAAGATAGAGACACATTTTTGCCTGAACATGTATTCGTTGATGGTTCTTCAAGAGAAGAATCGGAGTGGCTTCTATAACTTCGAGAGAAACGTGTGACAGAAAAACTCTCCACCAAAACAATGGGAAACATTATTCTGGAATGTTCGAAGAGGGCCTCTGACTCACGAGTTGTCAAAATGGTCAAATGCCGCATCACCATCGTAACCAAATTCGGACTAAGAGGCTTCATAATACCTTCATAGGCATGTGGTGGATCTAACAGCTTAGGTTTCATTTCATCTCTATGGTTAGTTTCCTTCGGCTCCAACAGTAGTCAATATGTAGTCATATTAGAAGTCTTTAGTCAGTAATATTAGTAGTCAGTAGTCAGTGGTAGTACTAGTAGCAGTAGTGGTAGTACTAGTAGCAGTAGTAGTAGTAGTAGTACTAGTAGTCAGTGGTAGTACTAGTAGCAGTAGTACTAGTACTATTAGTAATAGTAGTCGTACTAGTAGTACTAGTAGAGAGGTGGAGAGTAGTAAATGGTTGGCTTCATCTCCGGTAGTTCATTACACAATTATTTTCATGAATGTACACCATATCAACAAAAAAAGGTACTAATTGGGGAGGCGGGGGGATCATACTTGTGATTGCTGGCTGAGAAATTCAGGTTAGAAGAGTTTGATGGCTTGGTATGTATGTGGTGTTTGAGGCTCGACAAAAGAATGTGCCAAGTGAGACTCTAGCGCGAGTTTTAGTTTGGGGTTATTCAAAAAGAAACAAATTAAGAAAGGTATAAGATTGCAATGTGGCTTTTACAGAAAGAATAGCTAATCTGATAATTTGTATGGAGAGGATTCGTTTTGTCTAGCTGTTATTTACACCGAAGGAGATGACTTTAATTTCGCATACTTGATATAATGGCAAGCTGGAGCCAAGTGAAGCATAATTAGTCGAAAAATCCTATAGTGAAATTCCAAATGGCCATCACGGAACCTCCCCTATTATAATGTTTGTACTACTAGTATAAGAGAACTATAGCTAATACCAAAACTACATACTAAAAAGTACACCTTTAGAAATGGTACACCTTTAGAAATGGTACACCTTTAGAAATGGTACACCTTTAGTAATGGTACACCTTTAGAAATGGCACACCTCTAGAAATAGTAGGTAGTGAACTCACATATATTTCTCCAGTATACCTAACATACCACTACTACACTGATATAATAATCTATATGTGTGCCCAGATAGAATGGGTCCTATTAGGCCCTATTATCAGTAGACGTATCCAAATAGTATGGTTTAGTACTGTCATTACTGACTACTCTCTGATTAGTACAGGGAATCAAAGAGACAAGCTGCTACTTCTAAGAACTGGTTAGTATTATCTAGAATCTTTTGAGTGTATTACCCATCGCTGAATAATATATGTATTTCCAGAGAGTAGTGTAGTGTAGTGTAGTGTAGTGTAGTGTAGTGTAGTGTAGTGTAGTGTAGTGTAGTGTAGTGTAGTGTAGTGTAGTGTAGTGTACTTAGGTATGGGTTTTAATAGATAAGTATATAGAGATAGATTCACATATTAATATATCACTATGGATTGGAGAACGTATATTGGAATAATAGGGTTCCTATCCTAAAAATCTAGAACGATGTTGAAGTGTTGGAACCTATCTAATAATGTCAATGGGAGGTCTAATATCATGGTCGTTGAAGTTGCAAGGGACAATAGCGGCATCTACTGGAGAGCAGGAGCTAATCGGGTGTTTCAGACAACAGAGTGACATTTGAGTCTTTGGGCATCAGAGAGACATTTGGATTGATGATTCTTATGAAGGAATTGGAGAATCTCACAATGCTAGTGTGGGGTGACAATACTAACATAGTATACCATTTCAGGATAGGTCAGAATTTGGCAGATATAATTACGAAAGGTTTGGATCATGAACGCTGAAACTCCAGAGTGCTACACAACAATACATATTCTGTCTTATTGTTAAACCTTTGCTTCAGTCAATAGTTAGGACCATTCCTTAAGCATAATCACCCTATCAAAGCATATTTCCTGTTAGTTAATATCTTCCTTCCAGAGTCTCTCCCAGATACATAACAATCTTTATAACACTTCAGGACATGTCCAATTTCACACAATTGAGCTTCTAGAGCCTGAAATCAATCAATATTCAATAGATCGATCATTGACGAATCAAACATCGCGCCAGTTCCATTTCTCTAATCTCAAAGTCTTTAACACATGACTAATCATCGTCATCGAGATATTCTCCCCCTGAAATGGCGAGTTGTTTGACAGAGTTCTCCATTAACAACTCACGATGCTCCCCTTTGACCATTGCTCCGTCTGGGTAAGCAGTCCAAATTTGACGTCTCCTTGTTGATCTAAGCGATCTTCATACAGAGTAGAAATCTGCTGCTCCTTTGATACAGCTTGCAACTCTCGTTCACTTGTAGATACGGTGGGAAAAGCACTCACTGGCTCATCACCACTACCCGATCTTCCAGATTCAATCACACAATTCATTATAAGGAGGAATCTGCTGTTCCTTTGATACACCTTGCAACTCTCGTTCACTTGTAGATACGGTGGGAAAAGCACTCACTGGCTCATCAACACTACCCGAACTTCCAGATTCAATCACACAATTCATTATAAGGAGGAATCGGCTGCGCCTTTGATACAGCTTGCAACTCTCGCTCGACTGGCCGAGGCGATGGAACGAGCACTCACTGGCTCATCACTGACCACAACATCGTCCAGATTTTATCGCAAAGACTCTCTATCATGAGAAGGGACAGGAATTGGACAGAAATGGGAAAGAAATGGGACAGAAATGGGACAGAAATGGAACTGGAATGGAACAGAAATGGGAACAGAATGTAGGGTAGTGAGTTGTGCGCGACAATGAAGTGGAGAGGTGAGAGGTAAAAAAAAATGGGTGCAAAAAATATCGAGTGAAGGGCTCATAACCCGCATTCAATAAATTCAATTTCAAATCAACAAAATTCCCTAACAAGAAATTCTATTGATTCAACTCCAAATTCACACAATTTCATTAATTCAACTATCTAAGAGTCCTTACTTGAAATTCAAGTATTGCTGGGTATTTTTTTTTGGTGCAGTCCAGAGCCACCAAATACACAATCTAAATAATTGTCAACATATTTTTCTGCCACTATTTTCGTGCTTCATGTTTTGCCTCTAATTGTTGTTGTGTCTTGTTTGTATATAATAAGTTTTTACCAAATTTTAAAGTAGTGTTTATTATTTTTTGGGGCTACACTAAATCGGTATTTTATAGATTCTTTAAATCCAGCTCTGCTATGAATGCTGGGGAATCAAGTGGTCCGTAGAGTAACCATGGTTAAAATACCCTCCAAAATTAAATCAAAACCATAAATAAGCTAAAACCCCTTAAAAATAAAACACTTAATATAAATCCACTTTCCATCTCCCTATAAGCTGGTCCAGAGATCCCTTCTGTTGATAGGTTAAGGATCTCATTGTCTGATCAAGGTCACTTTAGGGGAAATGTCTACTATAGACATAGGAGGAGTTTCAGAGTCAGTACGAGGAGGTCTGGTTGGTTTGGATCTGGGAGGTATATTGGTATGTCTTCCTAGTCATAGATATTCGATTAGTTAACTAAGTAATTGGAGTATCAAAGGCCTCATTATATAATTGGGAGATTATTTAATTGGGAGATTATATGATTAGGAGATTATATAATTGGGAGATTATATAATTAGGAGATTATATAAATGGGAGACTATATAATTGGGAGACTATATAATTGGGATTCAGCCTTCACTGACCCTTGGTCGTTAGGAAAACCAAGGTTAGAGCAACTAGTAGAGACTTGCCCTGTAAGCCCAGAGCTCCGTGTGCGCGCGCTCATTCGGTGCTATTTTCCAACAACTCACTCACTCCTCACTCTCTCTTTAGCCACCTCATAAAATATTCCATGACTCCCTTATAACAATTGAACTATATACAGTGTCGTATAGTGTCGTTTAAAACTATTCAAATCAATGAGACCAAAAGTTTAAACCCAACCCAATAGTTCCACCAATTCTTGTTTTAATACTCAATACAGTGTTTTTCAAGATGATTCAACATACCTCTCGATACAGTGTTTTCCAAAATCATTCAAACCACATTAACAAAATTAAACAAACAAATATACATAACACCCGCCAAACAAGGAAACCTGTTCATGCTCTATCCCTGTTTAATCGTTGATTGGTACTTTGACCCTTAATTGGACTTTGAACGTTGATGAGTACTTTGACCGTTGATTGATACTTTGACCGTTGATTGGTACTTAGACCCTTAATTGTTAATTGACCCTTGATGAGTACTTGACCCTTGATGAGTACTTTGACCCTTTATGAGTACTTTGACCCTTGATTGGTACTTGACCCTTGATTGATACTTTTACCCTTAATTGGTACTTGACCCTTGATGAGTACTTTGACCCTTGATTGGTGGAATTTAAAGGATTGAGAAACAGTATGGAGATCCATAAGTGGAATTTCTTTTGGCTGAACTTTGAATATGCCTCTGAAGAACCGGAAAGCCCCCCAAGTACTCAATAGTCGCTAATAGTCACTTGTCAGTCACACGGGATCTCATTGTAAAGTTCTTTGATGCATTGTACTTTTCGTTCCTATTTGGGATTCCCACCAGGGATGGATCCTTAAACAGACTCCATTTCTCACTGAGACAACTTCCCGGTTATGGGCCCTTTAAGAAAGCAGAAGTGGTATCAACACCAAAAAGCACTTCAAATGGAAGAGATGATGTTCAGTAATCCAGGACAGGCATGACAGACTGATAGAGGACCCGATTTATCCCTGAACCCTTGATTGGTACTGCAACACTCCTAAATGTTGGTGTCTTAATGTTGGTGTCTAAATGTTGGTGTCTAAATGTTGGTGTCTTAATGTTGGTGTCTAAATGATGGTGTCTAAATAATGGTGTCTAAATGTTGGTGTCTAAATGTTGGTCTCTAAATGTTGGTGTCTAAATGTTGGTCTCTAAATGTTGGTGTACATCTGAGACAATCGTCCAGACTTAATATTATCAAAATATTGAATTCTTCAATGTATGAACGTTGGGGTGAACCTTTCTGCCATTTGATTTGAAAGTCTGTGTGAATAGGTGGGTAGAACCATATTGAATTAGTGGTTTGAAGAGTTTTAAATAACACTGTACACTCGTTCAAACCAATTAAAGGAATGTTCCATATTGACTTTGATTCATTGAAGTATTCTGAAAGCTTACATAATGAATCTGGATGATTGTCTTGTCTGTACTAGATTTCAGAATCTTTGGTAGAGCCAATCAACGGTTAGAGCGGACAGAACTGAACTACTTTCCTTTTTTATGGTCTATACTCTATGGTCTATACTCTATGGTCTATACTTTATGCTACTCTATGCTACTCTATGCTACTCTATGCTACTCTATGCTACTCTATGCTACTCTATGCTACTCTATGCTAATCTATGCTACTCTATGCTACTCTATCCGTTATGTCTTTAATACATTTATGCCAGAGTCTTATATTCGTTAATGATTCCTCAAGAACGGAACTAGAGTGGCTAATATAAGTATGAGAGAACCGTGGCACCGATAACATCTCCACCAGAATAATGATACGGATCAATTTCACACGATGCCTCTTTTGCTGGGACAGAGTAATGGCTGAGTGGGCCTCAATGGCTGCTCGTCGCTTCGGCACCCTTCGGTACTCTGGCTGCACACGAACCTTGTTGTGCGAGACTTCTGTAGACGGACCGACGTCTTGCTTTGAGTGATTAATGTTGTTGTCTAGACGTTCACTCCCTTCACTGCGAGGCTTATGCAGAGTATCCTCTATTGGACTTGATACCGGGTCCGCAAGGATCGTAGCAGCCGACTCACGCTTTTCCGACGAAGCATCGTGCCAGGTTTGTACCATCTTGTCAACGACTGGATCATCTGCCAAACTCGTAGTCTGCTCCTCCTGAGATTACTCGACCGAAATCTCATGTGAAGTTGGTCCATTTGATAACGGAGTTTCCGTCTCCGGTGCTGCGGCAGTGGGTGTGATATCGGTCACCCCGTCATTTGTTCTCGGAGTTTGACTCTCCGCCTGTTCTGGGCTGTTCTGGAAGCGGTTCCCTCAGTTTATCGTTTATCCCTAGAGGAGCTACCTCTGTCTCGGTACCTTCGCGCGGCACTAGCGTGGGATCATCGAATGGTACAATAACATCATGCGGATGATGTATATCAACGGTGAGGAATATTAAAAATATTGTATCACCATTGTAACAGTCGAACTGAGAGGTTTCATAATACTTTCAAAGCCAGCGCCATATCTATGGTGTACTCTATGGTGTACTCTATGGTGTACTCTATGAACTATGTATTATACTATATGCCCTATATATTATACTCTATAGTCTATAGCTGATAGTCTATGGTCTATGATTCCGATCTGTGCTAGAGTATAGTCTAAGTTCTATGTTCTACCCTATGTTTTATAGTTGATGGTCTGTAACTATGGTCTGGACATACCATACTGCAGTACCATGGTATAATATATTAGTCACTGTATAGCCATGAGTATACCGTGAAATACTATCATTATAGTGTGGTTTTAGTCTCATGGTAACAAAGTATTAGTCTATACTCAATGTTCCACTCTATTGCCGAGTCTGAGGCCAGGAGACTTTTTGGTATATCCTCCCTTAGTTGATATGAATATATTTTTGGTGGTGTTGTAGAATAGAAGGGGTTTGTCCTTTTGTTTTTGTGGCTTACACCCTTAACATAACTTCTGTCACGTGAGTAGGTCCATTGTCTGTGGTCTGACTGGTTTCCTATTTCGGGTGTTTAGTGAACTGGTTTCCTATTTCGGGTGTTTCGTGAACTGGTTTCCTATTTCGGGTGTTTAGTGAACTGGTTTCCTGTTTGGGTGTTTCGTGAACTGGTTTCCTATTTCGGGTGTTAAGTGAACTGGTTTCCTATTTCGGGTGTTTATGTGTATTGGTTTGAACCATTCTGTCTTCCTGGTTTGGACCATCTCGTGATGGTGGATTGAACCATTTCGTGGTGGTGGATTGAATAGTTCAAATCCTTAATCCTTACCACAATTTTTAAGAAGTCATAAAGTACGATACAGTATTTTTCATTATCATTCAAACAAGTCTCCAAATCTAATACGTCAGAATACTGAATTCTTGATTTAGTTGGGGTTTGAAATGTTATGTCATTTGAAATTTTATGTCATTTGAAACGTTATGTCATTTGAAACGTTATGTCATTTGGTGTGGAAGACTCTGTGAAGGAATAAGACTCTTTTTTGAATTATTGGGTTGTTGTTTATTTTGGCAAAGTCTGGTTCCAAACTTGTTAGCTTCACATATACCTAGGTTCAAATGTACTAGGCATCCGATACTAAGGTTCTACAAAGTCAGATGTAAATGTACTGACGCTTCGCATAGTCAGATTCGACTCACCTGATGCTTGGATCAGACTAATGTTCAGACGTAGGCAATTTATCAAGGTATAGAAGTCAAGAACAAAAACGAAAAGCAGTGTATAGAGTCTACACGGTGTATTCGACTGTACCAATCCTTCCTCCTTTGCCTCCACTGGAAAATCTCTTCATTTCAGGTTCCCTCCACCCTCCACTATACTTACTTCTCCATCTACCCTCCACTATACGTACTTCTCCATCTACCCTCCACTATACGTACTTCTCCATCTACCCTCCACTATACGTACTTCTCCATCTACCCTCCACTATACGTACTTCTCCATCTACCCTCCACTATACGTACTTCTCCATCTACCCTCCACTATACGTACTTCTCCATCTACCCTCCACTATACGTACTTCTCCATCTACCCTCCACTATACGTACTTCTCCATCTACCCTCCACTATACGTACTTCTCCATCTACCCTCCACTATACGTACTTCTCCATCTACCCTCCACTATACGTACTTCTCCATCTACCCTCCACTATACGTACTTCTCCATCTACCCTCCACTATACGTACTTCTCCATCTACCCTCCACTATACGTACTTCTCCATCTACCCTCCACTATACGTACTTCTCCATCTACCCTCCACTATACGTACTTCTCCATCTACCCTCCACTATACGTACTTCTCCATCTACCCTCCACTATACGTACTTCTCCATCTACCCTCCACTATACGTACTTCTCCATCTACCCTCCACTATACGTACTTCTCCATCTACCCTCCACTATACGTACTTTTCCATCTACCCTCCACTATACGTACTTTACCATATACACCTCTTGACCCAATTCTTATTACTTTGACAGACTGCGCTTTCGTTTCTTTATGACTTCTTGTTCAGACATATCTCAACTTGAAGCCCAAGTCAATCCCTGTCCATGAGATCAGTATCCTACAGTAAGATACATACTCTGGATGTATCGCCCTGGTTAATTAAAGGAACTCCTGAAGCAGCAACTATGGTTGCTGATCTGGCGTTGAAGGATCTATGATGTAGAAGAAGTATCTTTCATGTTTATGCAGACACACTTAATTAAGAAACTACTCTCACTTCCTAAGTACTAAGCAATGGTACTGAAAGCTTTATAACAACAACTGATTTGACCAGCATATGAATCGAGACCTGTGACTGCTTAAAGGAACGTATGGTGAAGCATAAGATGTCTCATCTCCATCGAAGTCCAAGAGTAAAGTCGGCCTTACTAGAGGTTAGAGACTAGAGTAGTATGAGTAAAGACTAGAGACTAGAGTAGTATGAGTAAAGACTAGAGACTAGAGTAGTATGAGTAAAGACTAGAGATTACGATATTATGTAAATACAGTATGTGATCATATAATATCTCAATAGGTAAGGTATACACTGCTGTCTCTATAATGGTTGATATATGTAACCACATTTTAAAAAGGTTAGTGAAATTGTAGAGTATAGAGGTATAGAGAGAATGGGGAGTATAGAGTATATGGAGTATAGAGTATAGAGTATATGGAGTATAGAGTATAGAGTATATGGAGTATAGAGTAGATGGAGTATAGAGTATAGGGAGAATAGGGGGGAGTATAGAGTATAGAGTATAGGGAGAATAGAGTATAGAGTATAGGGAGAATAGAGTATAGGGAGAATAGAGTATAGAGTATAGGGAGTATAGAGTATAGGGAGAATAGAGTATATGGAGAATAGGGATTATAGAGGTTGAATAATTATGAAAACTGAATAGTTATGAAAACCCACTGTACTTCTTTGATTATTGGTAACCCAGAATTTGTCATACATGTTCGTTGCCAATATTAAAATATTAATGGCTATATGGTGTTACTTGGAGCTCGTATCTATCCTCATAATGGGGTTAACTACAGTACTTTATGTTACGGAGCTGATAATATCCTTCCAGTCGAGTTCCGCATGGAGGGTAACTACGCACGAAGCCAAAATAACACCCCTTGATGGGTATCTGCTTGATTTTTGTAATATGGTTTGAAACATATTGCCACACTGGTTTTAAAGAGTATTCAATGAAGACTGTTATTGATAAGAAGCATTATGAAAAATTACTAAAATTAGAACCACCTTAAATTTCCATATATGGGTCTATAAATTGATTAATTATATTATTATTATTAACCGAGACACGTGGTGGTAATGAATGGGTGAATGATGAATGGGTGAGTGATGAATGGATGAATGGGTGAATGAGTGAGTGATGAATGAGTGCGTGATGAATGAGTGCGTGATGAATGAGTGCGTGGTGAGTGCGTGAATGAATGGTGAGTGAATGAATGGTGGTGGGGCATACTATACAGGACCCGCAGTTACGGATCATTGTAGAGAACACACACACTCCCACAACAATAACCCTATCGTCTAAACTCAGCCTCTCTGCCAAGCAATCTCGGATTATCTTGAGAATTAAAAATACCATTTAAGTTAAAAATGAACTTAGGTTAAAAATGAACTTAGGTTAAAAATGAACTTAGGTCAAAATCCCATTTAGGTCAAAACAGAACTTGGGTCAAAATACCACTTAGGTCAAAATCCTACTTAGGTCAAAATACCACTTAGGTCAAAATCCCACTTAGGTCAGAATACCATTTGGGTTGGGTTTATCATGTCACATGGTAATTTTTACTATACTATATACAGTGTTTTTCAAAACTATTCAAACCAGGAGGGCAAAATGATTGGAACCAGAGCTAGCAAAAATAAACAAACCAATAACTCAAAACGTTTTGTCCTTCTTCGTACAGTCTCTTAAACCAACTGGCGGGATATTTCACATCAACTTTCATTAGAACTCAATATTCTGAACTCTTAAATCTGGAGCCTGGTTTGAATAGTTCTGAAAGACACTGTAGTACAATGTGAATTTCGTCACATGTAATTTTTACTACAGTGTTGTTCAAAATTATTCAAACCAGTGGACAAAATGCTTGGAACCAGAAGTAATAAAATTAAACAATCCAATACATTGTCTTTCAAAACTATTCATACCAGGGTCCAAAATGTTTGGAACCAGAACCAACAAAATTAAACAACCCAATAACTTAAAAAAGGTTTGTGACCCCTTCATAGAGTCTTTAAAATCAAATGACATAATGTTTCACACACAGACTATCATTAAAATTCAAGATTCTGTATTCTTAAATCTAAAGGTTGGTTTGAATTATTTTGAAAAAGACTGTAACTCGAGAAAGTCTCGTACCCCTTCACATAGTCTTTCAAATTCAATTTCATAATGTTTCAAACACCAGCTTTCGGTAGAATCCAATATTCTGGGAATCTTAAACCTGGAGACTAGTTTGAATGATTTTGAAAAACACTGTATACTATATAGTAGAGTGTGAATCTCGTCACATGGTAATTTTTACTATAGTGTTTTTCAAAACTATTCAGACTAGTGGGCCAATAAGTTTGGAACCAGAACTATCCAAAATAGACAACAACCCAGGAATTCAAAAAAGGGTCTTACTCCTTTACAGAGTCTTCCAAACCAAATGACATAACGTTTCAAACCCCAACTAATACAGAATTCAGTATTCTGACATCTTAAATTTGGAGACTTGTTTGAATGGTATTGAAAAATACTGTACAGGGTATGAATAGTTTTGAAAGACACTGTATTACTAGTTAGAGGTCTTTAGTAGCTGTAAAAGTGAGTAGTAGTGGTAAGAGACAGTAATAGTAAATAATAATTAGTATATTAGTATAGTGAGTACAGTGTTTTTCATAATGATTCAAACTAGTCTCTAGGTTTTTTAGCTCAGAATATTGAACACTCTAATGTAAGTTGGAATCACTGCACAATTTTCCACCGGAGTCAGTGGTATACCAATTCCAGTGAATGGGTTTCCCAAAATGGAGATTCCAACCATCTTGCCTCCAATCCATGCCTCTTTTCGAAGCGGAGGCCAAGTGCATTACGATATGAAGACTTCTGAGTAAGTCCTTCACATTGACTGTGGTTCTAGACCAAGCCAATTCTTTTTTTTTTTCTTCTTCTGGGGTTCCAATTAAAGCATTTATTATGAACAGAACATCCTTTCCAGCACACACACACATACACTCATGAAATTGCCTCATATCTTGGCTTCGTGCTGGAATCTTTCATTGTAGTAGACTTCAAGGCTCCATGCTTTGATGACCTGGTAGTTCAACTGCACACCCGTGCCTCCCACCACTATTTCTTCGTAACAAACCCTAATCAATTCAGCTGGAATCGTAAAACAAAAAACTGGTACTTTCTCGGTTTTTTGTGTAGGTGCTTGATCTCCATGGTCCGGCATATAGACCTGGGCATTACTAGAAATGAGCCCCACAAATCCACCTTCATCATCACAAATGCCTCCTCCTGATGATCCATTCCAACATGCAGTTGATGTAATCATTAAACATGGAATAGATTTATGGGAATTGGTTTGAAATGGTTTCATTAGTACCGTCCTGCATATAGATCCCCTCGTCAATAATGATTTAAATTTCCCTCCAGTTAAAAATAATCCATATCCTGCAGCTATAAGATTTTTGGAATGTATTCCAGATCCAAATCCAGATCCAAACCCAGATCCAGAATCTTTATTGGTATAACTCGTTTCAAGAATTGGAAAAAATTGGTTATGATCATGAGATTCAGGGAATCTTGCATATAACACCACAAACGCTAAATCTAATTCTTTAAATGGAATTATCACTTGATTAGCTGAAATCTTAATATGGTTACCGTTATAAACGGTCTTGCATGAAATTGTGGGGTCCAGAATATTGAACACTCTAATGTAAGTTGGTGTGAAACATTATGTCATTTGATTTTAAAGATTCTATGAAGGGGTAAAAAAACCTTTTGAGTTATTGGTAGCGAAGAAGCAACTAAGAATATTTGTCTATTGACTTTAGGAGAATTAGCTTTCACCGCAATTCCCTAGACCGCGAAGTCCTTTGAAGATGTGAAGAAAGTACTTCAAACGTAAAGAAAGTACTTCAAACGTAAAGAAAGTACTTCAAACGTATGTGGACGAAATGATATGAGACAACGTCAACAAGATTTATAAAAACCATCGGACACGTCCACGAGATAAAGAAAACGAAAAGGAATTATACGACGAACCGGAGCAAGCATTACGAAAACAGCTGGTCAAAACTACGAGATATCAATGTTAAAGACGATAATTAGTCTTTTCAAAAAACTTAGAGGATCACAAAAAAAAAAAGATAAAAAAATTGGAGGATCTCAAAAAAACGTAGAGGATCCAAAAAACGTGGAGGATCTCAAAAAACAGTACCTCAAAGGAACAACAAAAAAATTACAACACTTGGATTGGGATAAGGAAATTGACAAATTGGTGGGTTTACGTCATAGCACCAATATTCGGAGGCTTGGGTTGACTCATAGGGCTCATGCCATCAACACATTCCTTTTCTCGAAGTTTTATTATCGTGATCTTCATCAGCCGATGCCGCAGCTGCTGATTCGGAAGCTTAAATCCATGGTAAAGAACTTCTTTCCCCGTTTGGGGGAAGATAAAGTCTTTGCTAGGATTGAGTCTTTGCTAGGATTGAGTCTTTGCTAGGATTGAGCACGGTGGTTTTGGTGTCATTGACATCCAAATGCAATTGGAATGTCTTAGAGCTGGTTTAATTCATAAGGTTTTGGTTGGGGACAATAACTGGTTCTTCACTCTCTTCAGGGCGAACATCCAGGTATCCTCTATTCTTTATTTAAAGAATAAACCATTTATCCTTAGCCTTCTTCGTGGAGAACAAGTCAAAATCTTCATGTGGTGGGCTTATTTGACGGACATTGAGGAATATGCACGGTATAAGAAACCTTACTTTCATGGAAAGATGTCTTCAATCCTGAAAGGGCTTCCTGACTATGCAAAGGACTACATTGTCCATTACTTCCAAATCACCAAGACGATTTTAACCGGCGACAAGTTTTCAGGGTCGTCGGAACACCAATGGGAAAATTATGCCGAGCAACGGGGAGCATATGTCTTAACACTGAGGAGAGACCTCGTTAAGAGTGTTCAGGAGCCTCATACAGACACCCCGAAACGGTATAAAGACACCCCGAAACGGTATAAAGACCGGTTCTTTAATGACTCTCTTTTTAAGAGTCGAAGCAAGCAAACAAAGATTTATTCTAATCATTTGGTGACCAGTGCTACTGTGAAAGATCTGGCAGGGACAAGAGACTGGATTCTATTCTGGAAGAAATTCAAGAAAACGACTTGGACTCATCATCCTTATGACTATGTTCAGTTATTTCATCTTGGAAATGATCTTCAACACATATTTCCCACTTCAAGTTGTCCACTTTGTGGAATTCCTTACTCCACTTCAATCTTGGACAAGGTGCGACACATTTTCTTTGATTGTTCAATTGCTGCAGTTATTTGGGAAGAGTGCAATATGAATGGCTCTCCATCAATTCAATACGGTGTTGGAAACCCTGATTCTGATTTCAAAACACTTGATCTCTATTATTATTATATCAAGACGCTTATCACTTATCGAAAACCAACAAAGCGAAGAATTGACATTGAAGCTCCTGACTCTTTGACCCCATCGACGCCTGATTTAACGCGCAAGAATATTTCTTATTTCAAGCCGTTTTATCGACGTCGCTTTTAACCTCATTATTGAAAAGCGTTTATAGACGGAGGTCTCAAAACTCACTGCGCACGCTTTCATTTCTTTAAGCACTTCGGTGATCTCTCTCGGAGATTTTCCACTTCATTTTTGAAGTTTTCTCCGAAAACCCATTTATAGACTTGTAGCCTATGAATAAACATATATATATATACAACTTTTGGACTCGTATAGGTGCCTACGACATCTCAAAATCTCGTTGCATATTCAGACGCAAGCTTCGCTTCAGAAGCCAATGAAGGATATCGATCAATTACAGGGTACATGATAGTGTTGGTGGATCACCAGTACTGTGGAAATCCAAACTACAGAAAACAGTTGCTGTCTCCACACTTAACGCAGAATTACTAGCTCTTAAAGTACTAGCTCTTAAAACGACGGTAATTGAAAACGACGGTAATTGAAAACGACGGTAATTGAAGCATTGTGGGTGCAACATTTGTTAGAAGACATTGATCGTTATTATACGATTCAATTATTATCTGATAGCAGATCAGGCATCAAGACAGTTCAGGGCTCCACCAAGAAGTACGAGGGATCAAAACATATCATGTTACACATATCTACTGTGAGAGACGTTATAAAAGAAAAGAAGGCTACAGTGGAATATGTTCATACAAGCGAAAACGTCGCAGACATGTTTACCAAATCCCTTGCAAGGTCTACCTTTGACCGCTTAAGGGAGCTAGGTACCTTTGACGGCTTAAGGGAGCTAGGTCAAATGAGAGATTGTCCTTCAGAGGGAGTGTTGAAAAACAGCAATCAAAAAGCGTGCGGCTAAGCCCATGGCTTGTGGGATAGCAAGCAATCAGTTTTTCATAGCAACCAATAATACCAACAATACTTTAGTTTCTATGGTGAAGGAAGAATCTCCATATATATAAAATGGGGCAGAGACGTCAAACTCATCGCGAAGGCGAGGCGAGCAAGTGTTACTTTTTTCCAAACGGAACTATATTTTCTTGGACATGTGATTGGACATGTGATTGAACAGAACGGCATTAAACCAAACCCAGATAAAATTAAAACTATTGTTGAATGGAAAGACATCAAATCAATTTTAAAGAAGCACAAAGCTTCCTCGGTCTCGCGGGATACTACCGTAAATTCATTAAAGACTTCTCTCTCCAAGTATACCGCATGTATACATGACTACATTTCAGGCAAATCACCATAAATACAGTAGCCATCAGAACATTTCACTATAACTTAGATATTTCTTTTAGGCAACGTCCCTGGAAACGATCTAAAACATTGACAAGCCGTTAGAAGCTTATAACCCCTTGAACACCTTGCGAATACAGGCTTAACGTCCCAGGTCAGTTAGGTAGTTAGTTAGTTAGTTACTTAGTTAGTTTGTTGGTTAGTTAGTTAGTTAGTTAGTTAGTTGGTTAGTTAGTTAGTTAGTTAGTTAGTTGGTTAGTTAGTTAGTTAGTTACTTAGTTAGTTAGTTAGGTAGTTAGTTAGTTGGTTAGTTAGTTAGTTAGTTAGTTAGTTAGTTAGTTAGTTGGTTAGTTGGTTAGTTAGTTGGTTAGTTAGGTAGTTAGTTAGTTAGTTACTTAGTTACTTAGTTACTTAGTTAGTTAGTTAGTTAGTTAGTTAGTTAGTTAGTTGGTTAGTTAGTTAGTTAGTTAGTTAGGTAGTTAGTTAGTTGGTTAGTTAGTTAGTTGGTTAGTTAGTTAGTTAGTTGGTTAGTTAGTTGGTTGGTTAGTTAGTTAGTTAGTTAGTTACTTAGTTAGTTAGTTACTTAGTTACTTAGTTAGTTAGTTAGTTGGTTAGTTAGTTGGTTAGTTAGTTAGTTAGTTACTTAGTTAGTAGTTAGTTAGTTAGTTAGTTAGTTAGTTAGTTAGGTAGTTAGTTAGTTAGTTAGTTAGTTGGTTAGTTAGTTGGTTAGTTAGTTAGTTAGTTGGTTGGTTAGTTAGTTGGTTAGTTAGTTACTTAGTTACTTAGTTAGTTAGTTAGTTAGAACATACATAGATATACAGTGTCTTTCAAAACTATTCATACTCGCGCGATAAAACGATTCAAACCTACGCGACAGAATGTTTCAAACTACACTAGCAAAATTAATCAAACCAATAATTCAAATAGTTAGTTTCGTACCCCTTCGCATACTCTTTCAAACCAAATGACGAAATGACGAAATGACGAAATGACGTAATGACGTAATGTTTTCCACCCCAACTTTTTCATCCATTGAAAATTTCAAATATTCTGACACCCCTTAAATCTTGATTCTGGACCATTTTTTCTCAAATGTACTTACACTTGGGGTGTCTTACAGTACCAATCCAGAGGTCAAAACGGAACGGAACTGAAACTGGAACTGGAACGGACAGGAACTGGAACGGACAGGAACGGACAGGAACGGACAGAAACGGACAGGAACGGACAGGAACGGACAGAAACTGGAACTGGTTTCCTTGTTTGTGGGTGGTACAGTATTATTCGAAACGATTCAGACCAGCGCGATAGAACGATTCAGAGCTACACGTCAAAACGATTCAGACCTACGCGACAGAATGTTTCGGATCAAGAAGACAGAATGTTTCGTACCCCTTAGCACATCCTTTCAAACCAAATAGCGTATATATATGCTTGACACCAGCTTTCATGGATTTCAATATTCTGAAATCTTAAATTTTAAATCTTAAATTTGGAGGATTACCTAAGATATATATACTGCATTTGGGAGTCTTGCAGTACGAAACGAAACTGAACTGGTTTTTTATTGTTTTTCCTGTATACAACAACTTGGGAGGGTCTATGTAATAAATAGTGAATTATTGGTTTATTTAATTTTGCTACTGTGGTCCTAATCATTTTGTTTTCTTGGTCCGAATCATTCCATCTTCTTGGTCTGAATCATTCCATCTTCTTGGTCTGAATCGTTTTGTCGCGTAGGTCTGAATGGTTTTGTCGCACTGGTCCGAATCGTTTCGAATAACACTGTAATATGTGTATTGTTTTGTTTAATTTTGTTTAATTTTGTTAGTTTGGTTTGAACCATTTTGTATTTTTGGTCCGAAACATTTTGCAACGCTGGTTTGAATGATTTTAGAAATCACTGTATATAGATATGTGGATAAGTAGATAGATTTATGGATAGATATATATATGTGTATTTGTAGATTTGTGTATTTGTAGATTTGTATTTGTAGATTTGTATTTGTAGATTTGTATTTGTAGATTTGTATTTGTAGATTTTAGGGGTGTTATAGAATTATGGATGTAGATATGTTGATATGTAGATTTATAGATCTATAGATTTGTGTATTTTTATGTCAAATTGTGGAAATCTGAATATACTGAATATACGGAGATATAATATATGAATAAATCATGCTAGATGAATAGGTAATTTGTAAATGATGCATAAATACATACTGGATAGATAGATAAATAGGGGCTTTCTAATTCTTACAACTTGCCCTTGTCAGAAACCAACTTGATGGCAGCGTTGTTGATGGCAATGGTCTTTCTCTCGACCACATGCACTTGGAACGTCACCACGTCGCCTTGTTTCCATGCAAACACCCGCAAAGTTTCGCCGGGGAACACGATCCCGGTGAACCGACCCTTGATTTCGCTGAAAAGACCAAACTCGTCCACCAACACCTTGGCTGCCAACCCGTACGTACACATACCATGCAAGATAGGGTTATCGAACTTGGCTCCAGCAGCGAACGCTGGGTCAATGTGCAATGGGTTTCTGTCTCCTGTCAACCGGTACAAAGCGGCCTGATCATCCGATGTGTGGATGTCCTTGACAAAGATAGGCTCGGACTTTGGTGCCACGAATTGCTCCGTAGCAAATGTCCTTCTTTCAGCGTACTTCTTGGTCTCTCCCTCACACTTTCTGATGAAAAGTGTGGCTTCGTTGGAGAAGAGCTCCTCGCCGGTTTTTTGGTCAACCGACTTAGATCCTTGCACCACAATGGTATTGGTGCCCTTTTGCGTGATTGCCAATGGGTGGTAAGATGTAGTGACCGATGCCTCGGTGGGGATAGGGTACTTGTTTATTCTCAAGTAGTGCTCTCCGTGGAGCAAGAGCATGGGGTTGAAGTTCTTTAACAACCGCGAAAACGTCACCTGCGACTTGACAGAGTTGAACGTGGGCAAGTGGCAGAATGTGGGGAGCACCTGGAAGTCAGAGTCGTTTTCGTAAACGTACTTCAACTCCTTGCGCTTGGCTCCCACACCCAAGTTATACAAGATCACGTCTCTATCGTCCCAGGAAAACACTGGGTCTGGCATGTTCTCGGGCTTCTCGTCCTCCTCCTCTTCGTCTTCGTCGTCTTCATCCTCGTCATCATCGTCATCGCCTTGGACGGCGCTCAAGATGGCCATGGATGCTTCCTGGGTAGACTTAGGGTTGGCAGTATCGGTGGAGAAATCAGTGATCTCAGCAAGATGTTCTCCAATGAACTCGGGCGAGGTCTCCACATCCTTGGAGACGGCTCCCTTGGCTCTTTGCCATCTGGTATTTCCGATCCAGCCTCCACCGGCCTCGAAGGTTTCACCGGTCACTGGAACGTCTTCGGAGGCCAAGAAAATTAACAAGGGTGCAACCAACCGTGGTGGGTAGAGGTCCTTGTCCTTGTCCTCGAAGATAGTCAAGGTCATAGCGGTTTCAGCATGAGGTGCTACCACATTGACCTTGATGTTGGCCTTGCTGCCTTCAATGGCCATGGTCTTGGAGAGTCCAAGAATACCACACTTGGCAGCAGCATAGTTGGCCTGGCCGAAGTTGCCGTAGATTCCAGAAGTCGAGGAGATGTTGACAATACGTCCAAATTTCTTCTCTAAGAAGTGAGGCCATGCCAATCTCGACAATTGGTAAGTACCGATCAAGTGGACCTTTTGAACTTGCAACCATTCTTCATAAGACATCTTAGCGAACGAACGGTCTCTCAAGATTCCGGCGTTGTTGACCAACACATCAATGGTGCCGTATTTTCCAATCACATTGTCGATGATCTCCTTGGCTTGGGTGGCCACGTCATGGGTATCGCCGTGGGCCTCACCTCCGGCCTTCTTGATCTCCTCAACCACCTTGGAAGGGTCCTTGAAGTCATTGACCACCACCTTAGCACCGGCCTTGGCAAAGGCCAAAGCGTAGTCACGGCCCAAACCTGCACCAGCACCAGTAATCACCACAACTCTACCCTTGACACTGACGGGAGCAGCACCGGAGTTGTCATTTGGAGGCAATTGCTGAGCGGCCTTGATCAAGTCTGCGTAGTGGTTCAACTGCTTGGGATGTTGGTTCTTCAACAATGCAGGCTTTTGGGAGTCGTCAAAGTCCATGATCTCGGCAAAGCGCTTAGAGACCAGTTCGGGAGTGAATGAATCATCGGGCTTGAACAAAACACCTCCGGATCTCTCCCAACGAATCTGGGCAAAGAAACCGGCGGCAACCTCGAAAATATCACCATTGACGGAAGTGTTGGAGTCGGAAGTCAAATACAACACAAGAGGGGCAATTTTTTCTGGGCCCAATTGCTCCAAAATGGGAGGAGGCAAGATGGATTCAGTCATTCTAGACCGCGCAAGAGGAGCAATGGTGTTCGCCTTGATGTTGAAGCGTTCACCTTCCTTAGCCAAGGTCTCAGCAAAACCAATCAAACCTGATTTGGCAGCAGAATAGTTAGCCTGGCCAAAGTTACCATATAACCCAGCAGGAGAACAAGTATTGATAATTCTCCCATACTTTTGTTTCTGCATATAAGGCCAAGCAGCCTTGGTGACCTTAAAAGCACCATTGGTATGAACATCAGTAACCAATTGGAAGTCATTATCGGACATTTTCTTAAACTGTTGATCCCTTAAGATTCCAGCATTGTTAATGACCACATGCACCGTGCCAAAGGCCTTGACTGCAGTTTCAATGATCTTATCACCATCCAAAACATTATTGTAGTCAGCCACAGCAATACCTCCAGCCTTTTTAATCTCATCCACCAACACATCTGCAGCCTTGGAGTCGCCTCCTTGTCCAGACAAAGAGCCACCCAAGTCATTAACTACCACCTTGGCTCCGCGCTTAGCGTACTCAAGACAATAGTGTTTACCCAAGCCGCCACCGGCTCCGGTCACAACAACCACCTGGTCCTTAAACGAAATGGTCATGATTATGTGTTAAACAAGGTTGTAAAGTATTGGGGGATGGAGGGGGGAGGGGTGGATGGGAAGAATGTAGTATTTGGATAATGTATGTTAAATAGCGCGACTCCAACAAGGGGAAATATATAACGGAGTATATATGTATATGTAGGGCGCGAAAGGAGGGATGGGGGGAATGGAGTACTAGTACTAGTAGAACTTGTTGTAGTAGTAGCAGTAGTAGTAGTAGTAGTAGTTGCCTGTAGTAGTTGTAGTTGCCTTTAGATTAGATAAGATCCACAGTGTGATAAGAAACAGGGAGGTAAAATAAAAAAAAAAAGGAAGGCTAGTATTGAGGTGGTGGGGGGGAAGAGCAGGGGTATTTATGGTGAGAGGTTGCGGGGAGACAGCGAAGGTTCCCCGGAAACCGAGGGCTTGAAAAGTGGGCACCGAGGTTCGCGAAAACCGGGGTAATGGGCTTGGTGCGACATGGAACGGTTGGTGGAGGCTTCAACTGCGCGCTGCTGCTGCTGCTGCTCATGCTGTTCATGCTACTGTTCATGTTGCTCCTGCTTCTGTTCATGCTGCTCATGCTGGTGGTCCTGCTGGTGGTGGTGTACTGCGCTGCTGACTTTGTTTTTTTTCCCTTTCTGTGCCGGCCATTGTTCCTCTGCTTGAATGTACTGCTTCTGTATACTAGGGGCCTAGATGCGGGTTGTGTGTAAGGGTGGTTAAAATATTGGAGTGGGGGAGAATTGTTCGAGACCTAAGTTTTTGAATAAGCTTTGAGGATGTTTCAAGTGTGTTTGAAGGATGTCTCAAGGATGTTTCAGTAGTGTTTTAGTAGTGTTTCAGTAGTGTTTTAGTAGTGTTTCAGTAGTGTTTTAGTAGTGTTTTAGTAGTATTTTAGTAGTGTTTTCGTAGTGTTTCTGTCATGTTTCTGTCATGTTTCTGTCATGTTTCAGTGATGTTTCAGTGATGTTTCAAGTATGTTTCAGAGTGTTTAACAATGTTTCAAGGTGTTCCACAGTCACTATTGTATTATAATCGGTTCGTGTTCTACATATAACCACCAGATCTGGCCACAATCCGGCCGCATTAGACTGGCCTTTGTAGTAGAAAACAATAAGATTCTTAGACTCTAGACGGTGCATTGGAGGAACCCTCGGAACTGGCGCTCGAGGTTGATTTCAGCTGCATTTGCATGAGCACATGCACTTAAAGTCACGTGCGCCCCCGTGTTGCGTGGCCCAACCTTTCAATATCATGTGTTTTGCACCCGGTGCTTTCCCGACTACGGAATTCTAAATCCGTCCTTGCGCACCCTCGCCCCTCCCCGGCAATGCCTGGGTGCATCCGAAGACAATAGTCCAAGGGGCCCGAGGGCGCCTGTGTGCAGGATTGCTGAGGGTGACCGGGGGGGAGGGAGTGACAGGGTGGTGGCCCCTCTTAAACTCTCTCCCAAATAAGCCCTCGGAACTTAATTTTAAAGCCACCTTGTTTCCCCCTTTTAAACATACCAATACACTAAATGCAGGATTAACTCGGAAGATGTATTGGTGTGGCCATGGGGTCACACTAGCACATGCTTGAATCGAGGGGACTGATCACGTGTGCGCCGGTGGTGACGCGCACGTATTTATATGCAGTCCGCAGACCCCCAACGAGAAAAATTCATTTCCAAGTTTTTAACTCGGGTTACCCCCCAGAATAATATGTTTAATAATAAACTGAATGCAGTCCGTAACGGCAGCCGTGATGTGTGTTTTTGTGTGTGTGTCTGTGTGTCTGTGTGTGTTTTTGTGTGTGTTTTTGTGTGTGTGTGACGTAAGTATAGAAACCCGTACATCAGTCCCGCTAAACCCGTACACCATTAATAAAACCCGTACACCCAGATTATTCCCTTTTCTCTTTTTCTCTTTTAAAAAATTATTCTGCGGGCCCGTACACCAATCATCAATCCGATTTACATCTACTGATATCTTTTCTTATATGCACGACCCAGTTTTTTGGTCTTTGGTGCGCACTTGACAATCACTACTATCCACCCCCAACCCTTCACGCCCAGTCAATGCCCGAACAAGTGCCTCCACAAGGCTCAGCATTGCATGAGCCGAATAAGGAAGGTTCAAAGTCCTCGTTCCCCGAAAACCGCGAGCAAAACGCTCCATTTCATGCCAAACCAGCTCAAAACACTCATGTCCACCAAAACACCCCCAAGCAGACCCAAAAAACTGACCTCCAGTATAAGCCTTTCAAGAGATCACAACTCCTAGTATATGACCTTATACAGTGGCTTTTTGCCATTATATTTGACTGTTTTTTCCGGGAAATTCGGCCCCGTGGAGCCTTCAGAATCCCTAAAAGTGGACCCGTCATTTTTGTGGCGGCTCCTCACGCTAACCAGTTCGTGGATCCCATTGTTTTGATGAATCAAGTTCGTAAAGAAGCTCAAAGAAGAGTCTCCTTTCTTATTGCCACCAAATCTTATAATCACCCGGTGATCGGGCCTCTTTCTAGTGCTCAACTCTCTATACCGGTCTCCAGACCTCAAGATTTGTTGCATCCAGGAAAGGGGAGTATCCGGATTGATATGGATGAAAACCCTTTACTTGTGAAAGGCACTGGAACCAGTTTCACCACTCAGTGTATGGCACGAGGCCTTTTGGCACTCCCCAAGTCATTAGGAGCGTCTGAAATCGAAGCCATTTTTTCTGATACCGAGTTGGTATTGAAAAAACCATTTGAAAAGTCGGAGAAAATCGTTGAGCTCTTGAAAAAAGGTACTCTGTTCAAAGTTGCAGATAAAATCGACCAGAAACAAGTTTACCATTACGTTTTCGAACACCTTTCCCGAGGTAACTGTTTAGGGATCTTCCCCGAGGGTGGACTGCATGACCGGACGGAGATTTTGCCTCTTAAAGCCGGAGTAGCCATTATGGCATTGGGAGCTATGAGTCATGATCCCAATTGTAATGTGCAGATTGTTCCATGTGGAATGAATTACTTTAATGCACATAAGTTCCGGTCACGTGCGGTGGTGGAGTTTGGACCACCCATTCAAATATCTCCTGAAATGGTTGCTCGTTATGATGATCCAACAACTCTGCGTGATGCTATTAAAGACCTTTTGGAGGTAGTTACTAATGGATTACGTGCAGTCACGGTGAATTGTCAGGATTATGAAACATTAATGGTTGTACAGGCGGCCCGGCGCTTGTATGCAGGCCACTTTGCTCAATATTTACCACTACCAATGGTAGTAGAGATGAATCGAAGGCTTGTTCTTGGATATGAAACTTTTAGGAATCATCCAGAAATGGTCCTGATCCGCAACAAAATCTTGCATTACAATAAGGTGTTACAGAATATGCATTTACCAGATCATCATGTGGAAGAGTGTGATGAAACGCATAAACTCTATTTGATGCCTATATTTGTTGGGCGAGTGTTAAAGCTTCTTCTCTTTGCGATTCTTGCACTTCCTGGGCTGATTTTGTTTGCACCCGTTTTTGCTTTAGCTCAAAGAGTTTCAGCCCAAAAGAAAAAAACAGCTTTGGCCAATTCTACAGTGAAAATTAAGGCAAACGATGTGGTGGCTACATGGAAGATATTGATCAGTATGGGTTTTGCTCCTTTGCTCTACCTGTTCTATGCCACCATCTGCACATGGTACTGCAAGAAACATCAGTACTTGAGGTCATATGGATTGTTTAGCATGTGGTGTCTTATCTACTTCTTGGGGATTCTTGTGACTTATTCAGCTTTGGTTACAGGAGAACAAGGAGTGGATTTGTTTAAGTCGCTCCGACCTTTATACCTCCTGATTTTCCTGGGGTCAGCCATAGCAGAACTTAAAGAACTCCGGCAAAACCTCAGCCATGATATCACGGAATTTGTTAATACATATGGGTTGGAATTGTTCCCAGATGATTTCAACCTATTGGAAGTGGCCAGTCATGATCACCTGCACAAGAATACATTGGCGATGGATTCGGATGAAGAGGAAGAGCTTAAGACTCAACAATTAAGAAGACGGCGCATTTCTCGCAAAAAATACTCGATGTTTGTGACAGGAGATACTAGTGAATCATCCAAAAATAGCGATAGTGATATAGTGGATGATGTATCATCATCTACATCAGATGGGCTTTCGGTGGATGCACGTACCAAGTCATATACCAATATTCCAGTTTTCTCCGATTACGATCTCCATATGAATGCCAAAAACTCACAAGTGGATATCAAATCAGTTCTTCCATCTCAAGTGGACATGACACATGATGTGAAAGATATGCCATCAGTGGCATCACAAATGTCGATTTCCGACGACTTCAACTTCCGGGGCCCAGCATCACCAGCATTATCCCGGGATAGCCTGCATGTGGAGCTCAACTTCGGCAAGAATAAGGCCAATAGCCTCAGTCATAAGATCAAAATGAAGATCCGCGAGAGCAGAGACCGTAACAATGAGTCCTCTCCTAATAGTAATAATTAATAGTCATAAACAGTCATATCATCCTTATACATACTGTATAGTATCATCTATACATACTGTAAATTACCATTTATACATACTGTAAATTACCATTTATACATACTGTAAATTACCATTTATACATACTGTAAATTACCATTTATACATACTGTAAATTACCATTTATACATACTGTAAATTACCATTTATACATACTGTAAATTACCATTTATACATACTGTAAATTACCATTTATACATACTGTAAATTACCATTTATACATACTGTAAATTACCATTTATACATACTGTAAATTACCATTTATACATACTGTAAATTACCATTTATACATACTGTAAATTACCATTTATACATACTGTAAATTACCATTTATACATACTGTAAATTACCATTTATACATACTGTAAATTACCATTTATACATACTGTAAATTACCATTTATACATACTGTAAATTACCATTTATACATACTGTAAATTACCATTTATACATACTGTAAATTACCATTTATACATACTGTAAATTACCATTTATACATACTGTAAATTACCATTTATACATACTGTAAATTACCATTTATACATACTGTAAATTACCATTTATACATACTGTAAATTACCATTTATACATACTGTAAATTACCATTTATACATACTGTAAATTACCATTTATAGCTATCTATTCCTACTTCCACCAAGAAGTGAAGACAGATGAGACGTAAACATTGAAGAAAAAGGGTGGCACGTGATCATGACCGTAAAATATATTGTGATGTTCCTTTAATCCATTTATATCTATCTTCTTATATTGGTTGAGGCCACTCTGGTTCCTCAAAGCCGAACCGGAGTGGTTCTTTAATATTAGGATTTTGAAGAGAAACTCTTCTTCAGAACAATAGGAAGCATTATTGTAGAAGGCCGTATTACCTTTGTAGCATTTGACTAAGAAGGTACATAATACTTTCATAGCTAAGGCCATTTCTATTGTGGAAGTAACAATAACTATATAAGAGTAATAAGACATAACACTACGTAAGACTATACTACTACGTAAGACTATACTACTACATAAGACTATACTACTACGTAAGACTATACTACTTAAGACCAGATAAGACTAATACTAGATACGACAACTAAGAGTAACGAGTCTAATGCGACTAATGAGACTATATGACTATGACTATGACTATGACTATGACTATGACTATGACTATGACTATGAGTGTATGGTGTATAGTGTATAGTGTATAGTGTATATCATAGTATAGTGTATAGTGTATATTATAGTATAGTGTATGGTGTATATTATAGTATAGCACAGTATATAGTTTGTAGTCTATAGCACATTAGCTAGTTTATCCAGTGTATTAGGAGTGATATCTCTTAAAGTAACCTTTTAAAGCCTCGTGCTATTGGATATTGGATGTATTATTGGATGCATCTTGAAGTACACCTGGTGAATACCCATCCATTGTACATAGTATAGTACATAGTATAGTACGGCATAATTCCTTCCGGTAAAATCCTACAATAAAAACTATCAGATATCGTTAAAGCATAAGCGTAATCATGGACTCCGTGGGATTGAGGGAACTATTGCCATGCATAAACTCTGTGTAAATGATACCTTTTTATAAAAATCATTTCGACACAATGATTCTTAATGAAATCCATACCACCATGTTGTTAATTCTATAATTATATAGAACACAGTAGTCCAAAAAAAAAAAGAAAAAAAAACGAACCATAGAAACTCGAATAGAAACTTTGACTATGACTATGACTATGACTATGACTATGACTATGACTATGACTATGACTATGACTACGACTATGACTATGACTATGACTATGACTATGACTATATGTGTTATGTTCTTTATAACGTAAATTGCCTTAAACTTGTATTCGTTGATGGTTCCTCAAGAGAAGAACCGGAATGGCTTATATACCTTTGAGAGAAACGTATGACCGAAACACTCTCCACCAGAACAATGAGAAGCATTATTCTGGAATGTTCGAAGGAGCCATCGGAGCACTTTATACAATGTTGACATGTCCATTGCAACAATATTCGGACTGAGAGGCTTCATAATACCTTCATAGCCAGGGCCCTGCCTATGGTGGATCTAACAATATGACTATATGACTATGACTATATGACTATGACTATATGACTATACAAGATCAGACATAGTAGAAAATACAGTACAGTAGAATAGTAGTACAGTAAAGTAGGATAGTAGTAGAGTACAGTAGGATAGTAGTAGCGTACAGTAGGATAGTAGTAGAGTAAAGTAGGATAGTAGTAGAGTAAAGTAGGATAGTAGTAGAGTACAGTAGGATAGTAGTAGAGTACAGTAGGATAGTAGTAGAGTACAGTAGGATAGTAGTACAGTGGAATAGTAGTGCATTTGATTTGCCAGGGGGAGTCTGTGGGTTTGATGGTGGCTGCAAATACCATAGCACAATTCTTAAAGTATAAGAACTCCATCACCTTATAGTTTAGTACATTTATACCTAACAGCCTGAATTCGTTGATGATTGATCAAACAGAAATCTGAGGGGTTCTTTTGGGGGGTTGAAGAGAGACTGTTTACCAGATAAATAGGAAGGATTATTGTGGAATCCCTATATTACCTTTGTAGCATTTTGACTGAGAAGGTACATAATACCTTCATAGCTAGAGCTCTGTCTATTGTGGAAGTAACCAAAATATGTAAGAGTAATATGACTCATCAGAGTATTAAGACTACAGTCTTTTTCATAATCATTCCAACTAGTCTCCAGGTTTTGTTTTTTTAGCTCAGATTATTGAACTCTAATGAAAGTTGATGTGAACCTTTACGCCATTTGGTTTGTAACATTGTGTGAAGGAGAACAAATCTTTTTTGAGTTATTGGCTTGTTTAATTTTGGTACTTGTGGTTCCAAACATTTAGCCACCTGGTTTGAATAGCTTTGAAAACCACTGCATATAACGGATATTCCTATACCACTATACTACTAGATAAGACTAATAAGAGTAATAAGACTGATACTGGTATTACCACACTACTATAATGATGTACTATTAGATACGAATACACTACTACATAAGACTAGATAGAAGTAATAACACTAATATCACTAATAACACTAATAACACTAATAACACTAATATCACTAATATCACTAATAACACTAATAACACTAATAACACTAATAACACTAATAACACTAATAACATTAATAGTTGGAGAGAGTTGCCAAGTCCAACCGTTAAGGTGTGTATCGTAATAAAAATAGTCATAACCAGATATCACTTAGAAGTTTGCAAGAATTGTAGTTTGTAAGGTCGGATTTCTTTTTCTGGGTCCTAGTTCATGGTTCATTGTTCATTGTTCATGGTTCATGGTTCATGGTTGTTCCTGGGGAATACAATTGTTTCAAACAGATTAACCATTATACTCTGATAGGGTAAAACATCCTCACCACGTAACTCATTATGTTGTGTTGTAGGAGAAAGTCGTACCGCTTTAATCTTCTTTCCAAAGTCTCCATATCCACCGTCTCTCTCCGAGCTTTCTCATTGACGTTTTCCTTTTCATTTTCGCCCTTTTTCTCATTCCCTTCCCTATTATCATTTCCACCATTATCCCTCTCTTCTTTCATTCCTTCCCCTTCTTCAGTTCCTTCAGTTCCTTCCCTCGGTGCGTTGCTCATTGACATCACGTTCTTTGCCCTCTATCAATTCCTGCGTCACGGCATTTCTGGCCTTCACTAATAATACTAATAATGTTAGATCCACTATAGGCATGGTCGTGCCAATGAAGGTATTATGAAGCCTCTCAGTCTGAATATAGCTACAATGGTGATACAAAACTTGACCATTATGACAACTCGTGAGTCAGAGGCCCTCTTCGAACATTCCAGAAACAATACTTCCATTGTTCTGGTGGAGGGTTTTTCGATGCTACGTTTCTCTCAAAGCTATATAAGCCACTGCCATTCCTCGCTGGAGGAACCATCAACGAATATAAGAAGTTAGGCATAAATGTATTAAAAGAACATAACAAATGAGACTAATGAGACTAATGAGACTATATGACTATGACTATATGACTATATGACTATATGACTATATGACTATATGACTATATGACTATATGACTATATGTGTTAGACCTACTACGGGTAGACACACTACTCAAAGAGGTATCTTTCCAGCCTACGAATGCCAGTGACTCACCCAAGGCACCTTAACCCGTGACTTGGGTTCATTGATTCACCTTACATCATGACATGGGCTCATCAATTTGACTTACCTCGTGACATGGTGTTTGACCGCCCTGCTTGACTCTCCGGTATTCACTGGCTGGCTACATAATTACTCAGATTCCCACTTATTGGGAATCCATCAACGAATGAACATAACCCCCAGTATTAGACGTATTGAAGAATCTAACAAATAACACTACTAAGAGTAATAAGAGTAATAAGAGTAATAAGAGTAATAAGAGTAATAAGAGTAATAAGAGTAATAAGATCAATGGGACTATACTACTAGTAGTTTCAACTTGGATTTTAGTATATACTGATGAGATTTTGCGTAATCTCTTTGCCAACTTGGAATTGTTATGACTTTGATCTCCAGTTGTTCTCTTTTGTATGATGGTTCAGGATTCATCTTAGATCACTTATATTCATCTCTAAACTAGATATCGATTCTGTGAACTATTCACACAATCGATCTCGCTCGAACTAGATCGGGACACGGTCATTCACAAGGTCATTCACAAGGTCATTATGAGATATGGGTTCAAGATATGTATATCAGAAGCGTGAGTGGCTCACAAGTTCTTCTCGAAGGGATCACACTATACGTTTCTCAAGATATTGATATTTGGATTCATAAAATGAATCTTGAGGTGATCAAAATAGAGCTACAAGAAAGAGTGAAGAATCAGAATAGAGCTACAAGAAAGAGTGAAGAATCAGAATACAGAATAGTTGAGGGAAAGCTTATGCTCGCACCAAATACAGTGAGAGATCTGATATTGGTTATCGGGATCTCTGAAATCACCATGGTATTTGAAGTCAGTCGAGAGACGTGAAACATAAGGGAACAGGAACAGGAACAGTCCACATGACTACATGACTACATGACCACATGACTACATGACTACATGACTACATGACTACATGACTACATGACTACATGACTACATGACTACATGACTACATGACTACATGACTACATGACTACATGACTACATGACTACATGACTACATGACTACATGACTACATGACTACATGACTACATGACTACATGACTACATGACTACATGACTACATGACTACATGACTACATGACTACATGACTACATGACTACATGACTACATGACTACATGACTACATGACTACATGACTACATGACTACATGACTACATGACTACATGACTACATGACTACATGACTACATGACTACATGACTACATGACTACATGACTACATGACTACATGACTACATGACTACATGACTACATGACTACATGACTACATGACTACATGACTACATGACTACATGACTACATGACTACATGACTACATGACTACATGACTACATGACTACATGACTACATGACTACATGACTACATGACTACATGACTACATGACTACATGACTACATGACTACATGACTACATGACTACATGACTACATGACTACATGACTACATGACTACATGACTACATGACTACATGACTACATGACTACATGACTACATGACTACATGACCACATGACTACATGACTACATGACTACATGACTACATGACTACATGACTACATGACTACATGACTACATGACTACATGACTACATGACTACATGACTACATGACTGTGAGATACTAACTATAGAAAGGGAACTAAGATCAGGTGGTTGATGACGATACGTACGTTACGTTATGTTATGTTTCCAACACATGTTCAGACCAAAGTGCGTTAGATGCTGAAAGGCCAAAGACACGGCAGAATCACACTCTCAGTAAAGAAACAAGCAACATACACCACTCTTATGCTGACACAGACGATGGATTGTCTGTGTTGAACACCACTCCAAAGCAGGATTATGTCCGTGAGCGTGACGCTCATTAGTCAGTCCCCCCACCCCGGACTCCCACATCCAAGACCGGCTTCTCACGTATACTCATCGTGCACATATCCTTGTTTCATTTACATCATGTATCTCTGAAACCTATGGGACATCTCCACATCATCTCAACCCTGTGTATTATCGTTGACCTATACGCATTTGTTTCACAGTTTCCCGGACTCACAGGTTGACACATGTCACATATCACATATTACATGTCCCACCTTTTCAACATTGGATTGTCTGAATCAGTTGTGTGTGTGTGGGTGGGTGGGTAGGTGAATTACTTGAGTGTGAGTGAGTGAGTGGGTGAGTGGGTGAGTGAGTGAGTGAGTGAGTGAGTGCGGGAGAGATTTGCAGTAATTGGCAAAAGTAGACAATTGAGTGCGAAACTGACTACTACCACTAAAAAAATCATTACATGCTACTTAGTGCGTATACATGTATACAGTGATTTTCAAAAGTACAGTGTTATTCAATATGGTTCTACCCACCTATTCGCACAGACTTTCAAATCAAATGGCTTAAAGGTTCACACCAACATTCATACATTGAAGAATTCAATATTTTCATAATATTAAGTTTGGAGGATTACCTCATATGTACACCAACAGGAGTGTTGCAGTACCACTCAAGGGTCAAACCAGGACGGCCGGGACGGAACATGAACTGCTATGGTATCCTTGTTTCAGAGGTAATGTATGTGTATTGGTTTGTTTAATTTTGCTAGTGTGGTTTGAATGATTTTGGAAAACACTGTATTCAAACCTACGTTACAATAAGTTTCGAACCAAGAAGACAAAATGATTCGAACCAACACGTCAACACGATCCAAACCAAACTAGCAAAAGTAAACGAACCAAACTAGCAAAAGTAAACGAACCAAACTAGCAAAATTAAACGAACCAAACTAGAAAAATTAAACGAACCAAACCAATACACATAATCCTCCCACCCCCAAGAAAAAAAAAGGAAACCAGTTCATATTCCTTACCAGTTCATGTTGTCAACGAGTTTCTAGCGTGTACGGACGCAAGGTACAGTGGTTTTCAAAACTATTCAAACCAAAGGGCCAACAAGTTTAGAGCCAGAACCAGAACTAGCCAAAATAGCCAACCCAGTAATTCAAAAAGAGTCTTACTCCTTCACTCAGTCTTTCACACCAAATGACATAACGTTTCAAACACCAACTAAAACCGAATTCAGTATTCAGTATTCAGAGATCTTAAATCTGGAGGCTGGTTTGAATGATATTGAAAAAAACTGTACTTAGTGGATATGTTGTATGCAGACAAGTTCAACACGTACGTGTCCGAGGTCATTCACAAGGTCTATTGGATTCTTTGTGCACAAGAGAGGCATTTTGATTGAGAATCATCAAGAAAGATTTGAACAATTATACACTGGGAGTGTGGGGTGACAATAGAAGGATAGTGGAACTAGTCCCTGACAAGATATTCAAGATTGACATGTTGAGAGTATGTACTTACTGTACCCAACTACAAGATCGCAACTGATGCAGCAATTATTACTATAAAAAAATAACATGCACTAACAATTAGACTATTACTGAACTACAGCATAGTAGCACTACATCATAGTAGCACTACATCATAGTAGCACTACACCATAGTAGCACTACATCATAGTATCATTACGCCATAGTAGCACCACACCATAGTAGCATTACTTGCATTAGACCATGGTAGCACTATACTAGACTATACCCAAAATCAGGGCTGTATGGAACTAAGATAATAGGATCGTACCAGACTTTGACCACCAGAAAAGTATAAGAAGAGGCAGTGGCCCAGAGCTAGAAATTTGGTCTAGTAAAGCATAACTTACATATCCCTGTATATTGTATATACTAAAATCCAAGTTGAAACATGTTTTTTACCAGTTCATGTTCTTTACCAGTTCATGATCCTTACCAGTTCATGATCCTTACCAGTTCATGATCCTTACCAGTTCATAAGCCTCTGTGGTTTGATCGTCGATTGCATTGGATTGGTACTGTAAGACTCTCAATTCAAATATAAGTATATATGACGCAATGCTTAATTTCCAGGTTTAAGATTCCACAATATTGAATGTTAAGAAACTATTTAGATCAATAGGTCTGAATCGTTTTGTCTTTTGTTTTGTCTTGTATTTTGTCTTGTATTTTGTCTTGTTGGTTTGAACCATATTACTGTGTTGGTTTGAAGCATATTATGTTGAACATGTGATATGTGCTGCTCCGTGTATGCAGGTATTGTGTTACCTGCAGTACAACGGAATTGGACAAGCCTCATAAGGTTCCGAGGAACGCATGAGTGCAGAAGTATATGGTATCCAGGGCTTGGCGTCAGGAGTAGTCAGGTTTGACTTTAGACAAGGAAGTACCGAGTCCGGGTGCAGGAACAAGGAGTCCAGGGTGGAAAGGTATATATAGAGGGGATTCCGCTCTAGGTTGAGCGGTATCACGAGTAACCTGAATTTCACGGATCTCTTAATACTAAACAGTAGTAGAAATCATGGACTTTGGAACTACAAAGTTCTACATATTATTGTCGCACTGGTTTGAATAGCTTTGAAAAAGACTGTACGTAAGTACATTTAATTAAAAACAACCATAGGAAGAAAAAAAAAACAGAGAAAAAGAACACGTAAAAAAGTCAACGGCATCATTGTATGTATAGAACGTTTTATGTATCGAACGTTTTATTAGTGAAAAAAAAAAAAAATTAGAAAAAAAGAAAAACTGAAAGTGTTACATCCACAATACCTAGCACACTACATATAGAGACATTATGGAGCCTAGTATATCCGATTCCAGTAGTGTCTACTACTACTACTACTACAACAAAAAATTGCCCTTTCACAATATATAGTTGTCATGACAATTTGTGAATCAGAGACCCTGTCCTTTTCGAACATAAACTACGATTCTTTTAAAGTCACGTGACAGCCACGTGACAATCACGTGAGACCTCTCTCTCAAAACCCCCTTTTTCCACTCCATTTGCCCCATTTTTTAAGGTACCCACAATTATATCCTCTTTATCAACCCAAAATAAACATAATTCACTTTAAATCCCATTAAATCTGTAAGGTTTAGGGGAAGAAAAATATGACCTTAGTCATTAGATATCGGAACTGCATATAAATTCCAGTACTGCATACAAGCACATTTTTCTTATACCATATATCAATTCCCCATACGAAAAGTCTATCAATCTTCATTTATATAGTTACAAATCTATCTATCACTTATCATCCTTCTTTCTTTCTTTCCTTTTCTTCTATCTATCACTTATCATCCTTCTTTCTTTTTTTTCTTTTCTTCTATCTATCACTTATCACCCTTCTTTCTTTTCTTTCTTTTCCTTCTTTTCTTATCATTGTTCGGTCATTCCATAACCTCTTCTTCTTAGTTCAAATTCGCTTGGCGTTGGTAAAACTCAGACACTTGGCTGGATGTAGTGGCATCCTCAACACCCTTGTCTTCTCTCAAACGTAAGAACCGAGGAAACCGTAACGAGATACCCTTTCCGTATTCTGAATGAGCGGCCTTGTAAATAGGACTGAGTGAGAGATCGGCCGTCAATACTTCAAACACAGATGTGGGCTCAAGCCAAACGTCCGGCTTGGCATTGGAGTTGGTCGTGTCGTACACATAAAATGGTTTGGGTTCGGCCATTTCATGTGGTTTGAGCCGTTGGTAAAGGCTGGCCAAATCTTCATCGGAAAACCCAGTGCCAATTTTGCACGTACTCTCGTATTCCCCTGTATCGTCATTATAAGCAGCAAGCAAAAAGCCTCCATATGATCCTGTCCGTTTTCCCTTTCCGACGTATGCACCAATGACTACCAAGTCGAGCGAATCACCAACTCCTGCAAGGTAATCCTTCTTCAACTTAAGCCAATTACGGGAACGCTTGGATGGCTCGTAATAAGAATCTTTTCCATGGAGCATCTTGACCATCAACCCTTCACATGCATCCTTCACGGATTGGTCCAAGAAGAGCTGAAGTTCGTTCAAATCAGAAGAATCTTTGTAAGTGGCGAAATGGAACTTGCCCTCAATTGGGGCAAAGTTCTCAAAGAGCTTCTGTCTTCTGACATGGAACGACTCCGTTATGAGCGATTCACCGTTGTAGCAAAGCAAATCAAATGCAAAGAGGCAGATATGCACCTTAATATCCTTTTCATCGACATCCTTTCTTTTCCTGGTCGATAAGACTTGGAAGGGAAGGATCTTATTTGTTTCTCGGTCCCATGCCACGGCTTCACAGTCCAAGATAAGCGATTTGGGCGACGCACACGTCTCCTGCTGATCATTATGCTTGATGAAGTCCTTAACAATGGCCACCAAGTCAGGATACCGTTGGGACATGTCTTCAGAGTTTCTGGAATAGATACGTACCTCGCCCGAATCGAGCAAATGCACCTGTGCCCTTTCTCCATCGTACTTGTATTCACAAGTAAATTCTTCGCCTTGGAACCGGTCCAAGACCTCGCCAATGGATTTGGTGGGCTTGGCCAACATTGGCTTCAAGGGGATTCCTGCGGTGAGCTGACAATGTTCCAATAAGTTGGAGATACCATGTTCAAAACACGTTTGAAGGATCACAGAATAGTTGGGAACAAGAGAAAACGCTTCCTTGATGGTATCCTCGGCCTTAGACAAGGCTTCGGGCAGAACACGCTTTTTGGAGGTATTCTCATAGTTGACAAAGGCCTGGGCAATTCCCACAAGCACGGTTTTTTCTGCAAGACCAATCCGAAGCTTGCCCTCCAACGACCGGATCAAGAACTTGGCCTCGCTGCTCTTCATGTCACAAGATGTTAACATTTTGTTGATGATGGCGATTTTCCTGGACTGGGAGTCCTTTCCGCTGGATTTGGCTATGTTGGTGAGGTTATTGAAGACCAGTTCAATATCCAAAGGAGCTGGCTTGAACATTGGAGGCTGACCCAGACGTGATTTCTGTGCCACCAACCCTAAATCTCCCACATCTTGGTAATCCTTCTTAATCTTGGCAATCGGACGGCCATAACACTCGCTGATGGCCTTTATAAGAAGGGTTTCACCTAAACCCAATTCCAAGTCTGGTTCGTAATCGGGCCCAAGACGGTTAATCATCAAGTACACCACAAGCGTCAATTGATGGGGGCTTTTGAACTGTTGCAACACCTCGAGAAAGAACTCCGAGATGATGGCCGTCATTTTGAGCCGGCCAGATTCCTTCTCCACCATTTCTAAAACAGAAGTCAACTTGGCGTAGGAAATCGTAGACGAGTTCTGTGCAAGAACATGTGGGGCTTTTTCCGTTAATTCTATCAATTTGGATGCATTTGAAATAGTGGTTTCGGGAGTTTCTGCAGTTTCAGAACTGGGACTTTCTGGAGTAGGACTCCGGCTTTTTCTGGGACTAGGGCTCTTGGTCTTTCTCTTTATACTCTTAGGTTCTGAGCTCTTCTGTTCATTTTTCACATCTTGATTCTCTTGGTTTTCTTGATTCTCTTGAATTTCTTGTTTCTCTTGAATTTCTTGTTTCTCTTGAATTTCTTCTCTTTCTTCTCTTTCTTCTTTTTCTTGTTTAACTTGTTTAACTTGTTTGTCTTGAAGGTCTAATTTCTGGACTTTTCGCTTTTTAGGAGACTCCAGAGCGGGGGATTTGGACCGTTTGGTGGTTTTAGCCGAGGCATTGGCAGAACCACCAAAAAAATTAAGGATCGACTGCTGAGCCATGGTTTGGTACCGAAATGGTCTATACAGAAAATTGAGAAGTGGGAACCTTGGTTGAAGGACGCGTTTTGCCAAAATGCTCATGACGCGCAGGATTCACACTGAGTGGGGCCGGGGGAGGGGGGGGGAACGCTATATTATAAGAGGAAAATCAAATTCGTTGCGAACCTTCGGGTGAGCGTGTGGTGCACGGGTTTATGGGCCGCGAATTGTGGTGCACGGGTCTAAATGTTTTAAAAGGGTTTGGTGCACGGGTTTTGGCAACTTGCACGGGGGTTCAGCAACTTCCACTGGTTTGAGGACTGCACCTAGCTTTTGAAAGGCTCTGGTCTTGTAATTCACTGGGTTTGTAATTCACTGTGTTTGTGATTCACTGGCTTTGTGATTCACTGGTTCCAGGTGTACTGGTTTTGTGGTGAACGATTGGAGGCCTGGTGCTGTATTAAATTTAGTGCACAAGGAACAGCGGGATCACACATTTATATATGTGCGCGAGGATTGAGGGGGGGTGCTTTTGTGTCACTTGCTTTTGCAGCCATCCCCTGCGCCGAGATCTATAAATACGCCCTCCCGTCCCCCCAATAAATTTTGATCAGTACTTCTTCTTTCTCTTTTGCCACGCCGTAATTTCTTATGTCTCGAGGATCTGAGTCAATGAACCTTCCCTTGCTTTACAGGAGAGGTTGAAGTAGTTGGCTGTCAATGTGTCAAAGTCAATGATGGACCTTGAATCATCTAGGCATTGAAGCTAATTGGCCATACTTACTTGTGTTACATGTTTCAGTTCTATGACTGTTTCAGTTCCAGAAGTGTTACAGCATGGTTGTTTCAAACATTGCATAAGTCCTTGTTTCAGTTCCATCGTTGTGTCAGTTCCATTGATGTGTCAGTTGCATGGGGTTGTTTCGAACATTGCGTTAGTCCTGGTTTCAAAGTTGCATAAGCTTTTGCTTCGAAGTTGCAGAAGTTCTTGTTTCAGTTACATCACTGATTCAGTGACTTGTTCAATTGTTCAGTTGTTTCAGTTTTATGTCTCATTCGATTACATGATGGTTTCAGATACATAGGTGTTTCATTCGTGGATTCACCTTATCAAAGTATTGTGATTCAGCTACCACTTGTTTCAGCTATCACTTGTTTCAGGTACCACTTGTTTCAGCTATCACTCGTTTCAGCTATCATTTGTTTCAGCTACCTCCGGATTCAGGTACATGACTGTTTCAGGTTTCGCAATAACTTCTTGTCTCATCTATGCCAATGTTTCAGATTTATCAAAATAGAAATGTGTCAATAATATGATAATTTCTACTTTGGACTGCTTCCTAAAGCCAATGAAATTACTATACAGTTCCACTTCTGATTCAACCAAGTTTTGAATCTAGTCGCTTGGTGTTCCAGTTATACCCGTTTCAGATACTCCTGTTCTCCGCATTGGGATCTTGTTGGTCATACACCTGTTACAATTACAAGCCTATTCCTGAATTTTAGTTTCATGGTCACTATGGTTTTAAGTTCATGGATTATTGAAATGCTTATTTCGTGTTTCATTATATTCGGTGCAGTCATGTTTCAGTTGTGTTTCACAATTTATCTGCAGTTTACTGCTGCACTCATGCTTGAGACATACCACAGGAATTTTTCAATCCCACTGCTAAGAAAATTTCACACACACAGCAATGAAGCTTGAATTATTCTATTAGACTTGGTCACAATTTTGTGTCTGGGTTTGGACGCAAAGCATTCCTTCGACCATTACTCACCAGTTTGGTACGCGTGGTCGTGCATGGGCCAATTCTCACGCTCAACAACAACATTTGAGAAACTGCCTCTCTCTTCCCATCAACAAAGATGCCTCTATATCGGGAAGAAAACTTCCTCGTGATCCATGCTGGCTCGCAGAATACGCTTTTCTTGTTTGGGTTGCGAGACTCGTTGACCCCACCACAATACAAAGTCCCCACGGTGGTGTACCTTGACAAGGCAGCAAATGAATATCACTCTTCGAACCCAAGTGGGGAATTGGAACCCGTGCATCCTATCCGGGGCACCAGAATCGTGGATGTCAATGCATTCAATGCACTTCTAAAGTTCATTTTGCAGACCATAATAAAGGAGCATCCTGTGCTTACCATCAACCAGGTGCCATTGCTTTTGATTGTGCCTTCGGTGTCTTACTCCAGCGGTGCTATTGAAGAAGTGACCCGCTATGTGTTTGAAAAATTGGAGTTTACTGCGTTCAATGTGTTGGATGCTTCAATTGCAGCTACTTACGGTTTGGGTGCCACATCTGCTGCTTTGGTGGTGAATATTGGCCATGAGTCCACGCAGATTGTGCCAGTTCTTGCGGGAAACGTGATTAAGTATGCTGTCAAACGGTTGGAAGCAGGAGGAAAAACCATCGATACCGAACTCAAGAAGTTGTTGCCATCGTTTAGTGAGGACCAGATCACGGCGTTGAAGACGTCGCATATCTATGAGGTGTTGGTGGATTCGGCCGAGTCGTTCTACTCGCTGTCGGACATTTTGAACGAGAGTTCCGAGCAAAAAGAGGAGAACGAGTTTGATGTGGCCAAGATGATCACGGAGCAGGACAACGGGTCCAATGTGGCCGAGGCAGAGCAAAAGAGCAACCACGAGTTGCAGTACAACTCCATCAACTACAACGGACAGAAACTTACGGTGGGCAAGGAGAGATTCCAAGGCACCACCAAGCTTGTGCTGGAGATATGCGAGGGCATTTCGAGGGCCTTGAGCCATGTTCCTGATTTGAGCAAAAGACAGGAGTGCTACGATAATATCATTGTGATTGGTGGACCCAGCAACATCGTGGGTTTACGGGAAGCCATACTCCTCAAGCTCAATAGTGACTACGTCTACAAGCCACCCAGCAAAAAGAGCAAAGAGCTGAACGGCGTCAATTCCGCCATTGCAAGTTACCAGCAAACGGATGAAGCCGAAAGCACAGACTTCAAGGGCGCATTGCAGGTGCCATCCAGTGCCAAGGCGGTGAAGTTTCCTGATTACTTTCCCGAGTGGAAGCAAACAAAGGAGCACAAGGGGTACTGGTCGGACGTGTACTTTTTGGGTGGAGAGATCTACAGCAAGCAAATCTTTGGAGGAAACTCCAACCATGGAGGAGACTCGTTTCTTGATGCAGAGATATACGAGGAGAAGGGTCCACAGGCCATTTGGGAAGTCAGTCTTTAGGTCTGTCCATCTGCTCATCCGCTTTCTGCTCATCCATTCCAAGTTTCTAGTCGTGGTATTTCATTGACCTTCTTCAATTCTGAGTCTAGGTTGGGTCACATGATACTGAAAAGGCAATGCCGAGAAAAAGACTAATGTTTGATCAGGATGAATGGTGAATTCAGGATACAGCTCAAAGCTATGGTGAAAATCTTGCAAAAACCAGTGTTGGTGAGCTCAATTGGTGGACTCAATAATGAGTTCAGGATGAAGAGTTGCTCACTGATTAACTTTGTGAATTCGTGATTTTTCTAGTGAAATTTCAGACCATGAGTTACTGATGAAGTTGCTGATAGACCCATTATACTGACGAAGTCTGCGCCTCAAGTCATCATTGTTCTAATGAAGTTGCTGATTTACTTATGAATGGATCAATAAAGCTATTAATGGACTTTAATGAGGAAGCTCGGGGATGGAAAAAGAAGCTTAAGAAATTCACATGGAGGTGGAACTGATTGATTGGACAAACAACTATGACAATGATTTCAATGAGTTAATACTCTAGCTCAACCATTGATTTCCCATAGTCAATGGACATACAAAGTCCATGATCAAGACAAAAGGCCAAGGCGATACTCGTCACGTGGTATGATTGATGAATGATGGTCACATGTTACTTGTCACATGGTACTTGTCAAATACCACATGGTGATATATTGACATAAGAGCAATAACAGCAATGGTGAAAGACGGTCACATGACCACCACCATATGACAGAGATATCATACACGGTATGACGGAGATATCATACACGGTATTACGGAGATATCATAGACGGTATGACGGAGATATGATACACGGTATGATACACGGTATGATACACGGTATGATACATGGTATGATACATGGTATGATACATGGAAAGATATGATTACGTGATGTCATATGGAGTATGATCTTCTACATGATCTTCTACATGATCTTCTACATGATCTTCTACATGATCTTCTACTTGGTTACATGATTCATGACAGTGATTATTTGATTATTAGATTGTTATACTCGATGATGATGTGATTGGTCCATGAGAATGTACAGAGTGCATCTAAGAAGCCATGGTCAATGATCTACATTGGCCAAGAATTTAGAGTAGTTTGCACGTGTGCCCAACACTGAGTTTTTAGTTGTAGTTGTGTCCAGACGACGGAGGGAGAAATGGTCAGAGTCCTTCATTTTCATTTCGAACAAAAAGGGTAAGTTATCGGCATCGGGCGCGGACTTGGCGTCGGCATCGGCATCGGCATCGGGGATGGAGTCGGGAATGGAGTCGGGAATGGAGTCGGGAATTACTCCATATGAAAGAGATGAAGCAGATTGTGGGCGGTTAGGAGCACGGGGTCTTGCTTTTATATTATATTGTTTCGGTCCTCCGGCTCCGAGGGCTTTTGAGTTCCGGGGAACGTCATTTCCGGGGGTAGGGCCGAAATCCGATTTCCGACGGGCCGCCAAACGACCAAGCTGATTGCTGCTGATACTATCTGCAGGCGCTCCTTCAGTAAAGGCTCTCCGCATCAGGACCCGGGGCTCATGGCTGCTTTTAATCAGATTTGAGGACAGTCCGCCCTCGGATCTCGTACCGTCGGATCTCGTACCGTCGGATCTCGTACCGTCGGATCTCGTACCGTCGGATCTCACAACCTCGGACCTGACACCCTCGGACCTGACACCCTCGGACCGCCCGATGTCATTGCCCATCAATCGAGGTGAATGACGTAATTGTGCTTGGAAAGCCTTGACGTTGGTGATACTTGCATCTTCCTTTTTGGAAGCATCCGGGTTATTTTTTGAGAAATCGGGACCTGTTTTCGAGGGCACCGGCGGCCGGAATTCCAGTTCCGACGTGTACTGCAGTTCATTATCAGGTCTAACTGCATCAAAACTCTCAAGGTTAGGTCTCCCGAAATTCTCAGGCCGGAAACGGCCAACGGGGTCGATCTTATCGAGTAAAGGCTTGATTTCGGCCATTGAAGGGAATGCTCCTGCATATAACAAGGCACCCCCAATTAAGGCACACCAGATCGCCGTCCATTTTAGAAACGTGGCTAGTGCCCCCAAGTAGTATTGTATAGAAGGAAGCCCCAATTGAAGAAGATAAGTAGACACCATTCCGGCCAAAAAAGGTGGTACTTTATCCCGCCAATCTTTGGTGTACGGGTGTAGTGTCCTAACACTATCTGCAGGACTTTGAGAATAAGTGGAGGTTAATTGGGCATTGGATTGCAGAGACCTGTGGTGGTGGTGATTATGGGTATGTTTCCCCTTTTGGATTATCTCCGAAGGTTTTTTATCAGTAGGTTCGGGGTTATTCTCAATACGGAAACCACATTCCATGAGCTCGTTTAGCGTATGGTCCACCTCGGAACTGCTTCGGGCGATACTTTCGGAGGAACCCGAGGTAAGGGATGGCGTTTTCTCCTTTCGGTAGTACACGTTATCCGGACCTCGGACATACACTGCTTTTTTGGACATTCCGAGGAAGGTGTGAATCCAGGGACAATGAAGGGACCGAGGGCTAGGCGTGGAGAATCGGGGTCAATGCGAGGGGGAGGAGGGAGATGCGAGAGAACCGGGTCAGTGATGCAAGGAACCGAGGGGGTGGAGAGTGGGCAATGCGTGGAACCGAGGGTAACCGAGGGGTGATTTGTGAACTGTAAATCAATCTGCAATGCTAGAATAAAAGGCGAATCGATGCCGTGAAAGAAGTAATGGCGTGATAGAGAAGAAGGTTGACGTGAAATCGTACGCGAGACTGAATACCTGCATATAACCAGATTCTTTCCTGATTTGGGATTAAATAGAGATTCCCGGATTATATGCAGTCTCATTTTTCTTTAAAAGAAGGAATGTCAACTTCATGCTTGGTTCTGCATATAGAGCATATGCAATAAAGAAAGAAAGAGAGACTGTGAGGGGGAAAGACTCTACACTTTTTGCGCGGCCGTGGGGCTGAACTTACCAGTTGCGAGCACGGATTGCGCTCTATATGCAGGATATCTATTATTCCTATCACCGAATGCGGTAATTACATCTCAATTTAGACGAGCACGATGATGTAATCGTTCTTAACTTTGACGAGAATATACATGCATAAGATAAGAGTAGAGAATGGAAAAAAGAGTCTCGATTACTATACAATTGGTTTCAAGATTGTTTCAGAGTTGTTTCATGGATGTTTTAGAGTTGTTTCAAGATTGTTTCAAGATTGTTTCAGAGTTGTTTCATGATTGTTTCAAGATTGTTTCAGAGTTGTTTCATGGATGTTTCATGGATGTTTCATGGTTGTTTCATGGTTGTTTCAGAGTTGCTTCGAGTCAATTTTATCTTCAATTCAACTTTGCTTCAAGTGTGTTTCAGATAATCTCCAACCACCTTTTTTTATTAGTAGATTCGGTAGAATTGTTTTTGTCTGGACCATGATGATAATTGATAATACATGATACCTGCATATAGCACGTTCCGTACTTCAAGTCCAGTCACCTACCGCGCGCTCCCTTATATGCAGTCCCCCACCAACTCCCCTGGGCGGTTGCGCCAGCATTAAGCAATCTTACCTCTCACCACTTTTTCTACAACAACACCCCCCAATTTTTGGCCCCTGTTTCAGCCCAGTTTCAAGTCCTCAGAATTGCTTAAAACCGGACCGTCTGTTTCAGATTCTTTCCCTGAAATCCCGCTATTCAAAAAGTTCTTCCACTTTTCCTAATAGCAACTGAGCAATAAACAGCAACCAACTACAAATTGGCAACACACTAAACAAGAACACAAATACAAATCCTCAACTACAAACCCGCAAGTATAAATTGGTCATTCTCGCATCCAATTTTGATTTTTTATTTTTACACTTTGCCATTTACTGCTATAAGTTTACAGCTTTAAGTTTACAGCTTTAAGTTTACAGCTCTTGCTAAGTGTTTGACTATTGACTATTAACATTGACACTGCTTTGTTATATTTCTGTTAATTGACATTGATACATTGCATTGTTAATTAACAACAACGATATAAACTTGACTCAATCAATTGACTTTGATTGACTATCAATTGATTTTAATTGACTTTGATTGACTTTGATTGACTTTGATTCACTTTGATTGACTTTGTTTGTCACTAATATTCTTACAGCAATCTAATCATGTCCGTCTACCAAAGCAATGGTAAACCTTTGTCGAAACAGGCAATCTACCAGCAGAAATTGAAGCAAGGGGTATATAATAGCCCCGGCAAGGCATCAGTGGGTGTGAGCTCCAATGCCTCGGATACCGCAGCGCTTTTGGCGGCCTCATCCGATTTATCGGTGAAACCTTCGTATGAACGGTTATCCGCCGCTCCCGATGCGCATACTGCTGCTTTGGCCGCCAAGAAGGAGAAGGTCCAGCCCGCCCACTCGTTGCTGTCGAATTCAGACTCTATTTACCTGTCCTACGACAAAGGCTCAGTGTACAAGCAGGCTGCAGCCAACTCGTCGATGTCCATGAGCAGCAGGACAACTCCTGAATGGTCTTCTGCTAAGCATGGCTTGCAATCGAAACCTGCTACGGCTTCTCCGCTCAACATTGGTAAGATCTCGCAATTGGCCGACCAAAACTCGTCGAAGACCTTGAACAACCGCTTTAACCCAGCACAGGACCACCGCTCGGGCCTTGCCTCGAAACCAGCGGAATTTTTGAGCCAGGAAGAAGAGAATTTGGCTGCTAAATCCGCCTCCGCCTCTTTGAGCATGAAACACGGTTCCGGTTATACGGATTCCGTTTCTTCCCAGAGAAGATCCAATACTTTTAGAGCTCACGACGTGGTGGACGCCACGTTATTGGCCGCAGCCAGTGCTAAGGCTAACGAACGGTTGAAGTCCATTAGTTCAGCCAGCCAAGCCGATGTAAAGAACCAGGTGCAATTATACAGCAAGGCCTTGATCGCAGCTCAAAAGAACTCCGAGGCCCGTTTGAAGGACCATAAGGCCGGTATGATCGATATGGGCGGTGGTTTATCTTTGCCTGCATCCGAGGTTGATAAGCTAGCCAGTTTGATTGTGCAGCCTGTTTTGGACAGTATCGACAAAAAGGCTACTGCTCAAAGAGAGTTGGACGAGCAGCAGAAGGCCAAGCAATCCGAGTTGAAGAGATTGCATGAGAAGTTCAAGAAGGACGACGAAAACCGCAGACACGCTGAAAAGGTGCAAAAATTGAAAGAGAAGGACCAGAGAATTGCTGCTAATGAACAAAGAAAGCGTGACGAGGACAAAATCTTTGCAGACTACCAAGGTGAGCGAAACACCGAGGTGGACGGCAAGACCAGCGAGTTGCAGGAGTTGCAGGCCAAGTATGCATCCGAAAAGAAGAAGCTTTTGGAGGAGAAGAAGGCTAACGAAGACCGGATCCACGAGGAGGAGACTGGTTTGATCAATGGCCGCAAGGAGGAGTTGAACTCCATGCAGGCCGAGAAGGACGAGATTCTTGCCCCTACTCTTGAAGAATTGAGCACGGAAAGTGCCAAGTTGAAGGAGTTGACGGACTCCAAGGACCAATTGGCTTCGGAGGTGGAGACTGGTCAAAAGCTTCAGAGCGAGAATGAGGCCAAGATCGCCGAGTTGAAGAAGAAGTTGGAGCAAGTCAACTCCCAAATCGAGGCTGATACCGCCGAAAAGGAAGAGGTGGTCAAGCAACGTGAGGCCAGCGACAAGCATGTGGCCGAGTTACACGAAAGCTCCAAGGCCGAACTTGAAAAGGCAGACAATGCCCACCAAGAGTTGGACCAGGAGGTCAAGGACTTGGAGGCCAAGAAGAAGGAGCACATTGTCACCAAGGCCAACAACAAGGACGAGATTCTCCAGGAAATTGACGAAAAGGTCAAGGGCGAGAAACGTATCCAGAAGGAGTTGCCGGAGCACTTGCAGCAACCGGTGAACGAGGATGCTATCAGGGACACCGGATCTCTTTTCAGCGAGGACGAAAAGGTCAAGAAGGCTGAAGAGAAGGTGGAGGAACCTAAATTGGAGGCCAAGGAGCCTAAGATTCCAAGCAAGGAGCCCAAGGAGTCCAAGGAAGTGCCCAAGAAAAAGGGCAGCTTGAGGTCCAAGTTATCCGGGTTCAAGAAGTCGTTAAAGGGTACTCCAGCCAAGAACGAGAGGTCTATGGAGCACAAGGCTGAGTCTAGAGCCGAAGCTGCAACCGTTGCTTCTACACTCGGCAAGGACGACACTTATGACGAGATCTCGATTGCGCAAGATAAAAACAAGGGAGGGTTGTTTAAAGAAGAGATCTGATATTGACAAAAAAAGAAGAAGAGGTCATTGATAATTGATAATTGAAAACTAAGTGGAGATGGAGATTGTTTGAATTCAAGATTTCAACCCGGCTTGAAGATCAAGTCGTCCTTGAATCCATTGTTTAATTAATGTAGCAATATATAAAGATAAGTAAATCATAAGAATACTTAAACAGTAGAACACAGTTAATGCAGCCTATACATGGTGATGTAAGTCTATCTAATTTTTGTCTCATTTCTGTCTCATTTCTGTCTAAATTCTTTCCAATTTCTGTCTAAAATCTATCCCCTTTTTTTGTCTCATTCTGTCTCATTCTGTCTCCCTTGTCACATTTCTTAGTGAGCACCAGTCGCGAAAATCTCACCCACCACTACACCAGATTTCTCATTAAGTACTACAAGCAAATTACAGCCAAGTGAGTACAAACACAAAAGTGGGGTAAACGAACACAAACGCAAACGCAAACGCAAACACAAACACAAACACAAACACAAACGCAAGCAAACAGAAAACTATAAATACTCAACATCCCCATGAGCGACGCAATCAGAAACACCCTCTCCAGTCTCAACTTTAAGTTGGCCACTGCTAGTGATGAGTACATCCAGAGACGGAAACACCAAGCGGTGTTTTTTTTAGGAGCAGCCGCCGCCACCATTTTTAGTGCCCGGTTCGCCTATAAATCTACAGTGGCCCGACAATTTCTCCCTTCGCTTTTCCAGGGAAACCATCAACCTCCTACAAGCTACAATTTTGTGATGGACGCAGCGGTGGCCGTGGGTGCAGGAACGATGTTGTGTGGAAGTGTGACGTCAATGTTTTTGTTTGGTACGTGCTGGGTTTATGATGTATCGAGCTTTGAAGAGTTTGGTTGGCGTATGAAGGCGTTGACGGGTGAAAATGACCGCCAGAAACGGTTATCAGAAATGGCCATGGATGAAGAGAGCGCGTATGTGCAGGACGCCATTAATGAGTTGTTGGATCAACCAGACAATTAATTCATTTGATCCAAGGTGAAGAAGTCGATTCAGCTTGATGGAAGTGGATGTGATTTAGCTGGTGTTAGTTTGATCAGGTCGGGGGAGATGGGGGGAGTTGGGAAGAAACGGCCTGGGTAAGTTTAGTCAGTAGGTGGTGATGGGGTGTATCACATGATACTCGCTCACGTGTCGTTTCACGTTTTGTTTCACGTGATGCTCACGTGACTTTCACGCAATTTCCCCGTGACCAACGCGTATACCTTTTCCCGCATCAGCAGATTAAACCCCATGGCTCGTCTCTCCACCAACCCCAGTCGGGTGAACCGAAACGTTGGCGTGTACCGTAATTTGCCCGGAGATCCGCCCACGGCTGGTACGAAGAAAAGACGGTACCGGCCCGGAACCAACGCGCTCCGCGAGATCCGTCAGTTCCAGCGCTCCACCGACTTGTTACTCCGAAAACTCCCGTTTGCCCGTCTAGTCAAGGAAATCGCCGAAAACTATATCGGCGTCAACTACGGAATCCGGTGGCAATCCAATGCGGTATTGGCACTCCAGGAGGCGTGCGAGGCTTTCTTGATCCATCTTTTGGAGGATACAAATTTGTGTGCCATCCATGCCAAACGGGTGACGATCATGCAAAAGGATATTCAATTGGCACGGCGAATCAGGGGGCAGATTTAACGAAGTCAACCGAGCAATATCGACCAAAGACGAGCGATACCGACCAAAGACATGTCAGTAAAGACAAGTCGACGAACTCTTGTGAGCGAAGTGAGTGATTACAAGTCACCAAAGACAAGTGAGTGAGGACAAGGGAAATAAGTCACCGAAGATACAGAAAACACCAAGGTTGCAAAGCGGTGAAGCACCGAAGACGAGTGACTGAAGAAGGACACTTGAAGGACACTTGAAGGAAATCCGTCAAAGTCGATAAAACCTGTGAATACAAAAAAAAGCTGCGAAAGTGGTTAAGGCAGTGAAGACGAGGGTTTATTGTTTGCAAGTCGCAAGTCGCAAGTCACGGTTCAGTTCTTCCTAGAAGCTCTGAAAAGTCTGGTGTTTGATGTCTGATGTCTGATGTCTGATGTCTGATGTCTGAAAATCCAGTCCAACTTAATTGCAAATCACGGGTCTGGCTTGTGTTGAGTGTGTGTTACTTAGCATTCAGTTTGTGTCATCGAATGTCCAACGATTGCCGTGCTCATTTCAGCGATTGATTCAGTTCAGCAGTGCTCAATGTGCATGTTTAAATTGTCGATTTATTCTATATGCATAAGCAGCTGGCCTGAGAAACTGGCGTGAAAGTTGGCATGAGTGAAGAAATTCCATAGTTGTGATTGGCCAGTCGAGTGAATCATACAGTGTCAAGCAAATGGTTCAAAAATTACTGATCGAGTGACTGAGTGACGAGTGATGGAAGTGTTTGTAGAATTCAGATTCACTTATAGTTCCACCATCAGAACCATCAACATCCAAACATAAATTCATGATGAAGTGGATGTTGATTCTATAAGACTTGGCCAGAAACTGTGGTAACAGACGTGAGGCAATAAAGTGGAAGAGTCCATTTACTCCAATGTCAGACTTGGAAAAACATTCATACAGTGACCCTTTGAAATGAGTCTATCACTGTTTCTAATCGGGGACGACACTGAGAATTCCAGAGATCTTCGAAATCCCTGTCTCCCTGAAACCCCGACATTTCAAGACATTAGACAAACATTTATTGTCTGAATGAAATAGACTATACAAAACGAGTATCGTCAAAATAGTCATACACTAATATGCATGGCTCATGAGTATTTTACTACTCACCTGATTAGAAAATTGTCATAGAAATTTCGTATCCTTATAAACAAACTATTTTCAGTCAGTTTTGAATATTTGAGTAGCATCTTTACTCACCAAAGAACATAAGAACAATAAATGTACTTTATAGTACTAATGAAAAAAAATCCTGTTTAATATCAGCATCAACTAATGGTTATGTGATTCCTTTCCCAAGTATTAATGCTGAAACCAATAATTGTCATTCAGTAGTAACCAATGGTGCATGAGAAATGAGTGCAAATGGTCAAGCACAAAGAACTATGTACCACAAAACACTAAAAGAACTATGTACCACAAAACACTAAAAGAATCTTTCACTATAAATACTCGTTTCTTGCCACTCACTAAAAGTCATTATTAATTTGATATTATGGAAATCATGGACCACTAAAAAAGTCAGGACCACTAAAAAAGTCAAGGCGACTAAAAAACTCAAGACCACTAAAAAATTCAAGGCCACTGAAAAAGTTGATGACCACTAAAAAGTTGAGGACCACTAAAAAAGTTGAGAACCACTAACCACTTAAAATTCATCTATTGAACAGAAACAAGAACACATACCATCAATCATATAGACCACTCTAATGCACTCTTTCATCACCACTCAATCCAATCAATTACCTGATTTTGCTCATTATAAATCACTCAAAATAATCGTTAATAATGAAAATACCTTGGGTACTCAAGGGATACAAAAGATGGACCAAAAGAACAAAATGAGTAACAAATGATTTTTTAATAAGTGTCAAAAAGAACAGTTGTCATTTAAGCCAATGTTAATGGGTATCACTTCTGGGTATCAATTCTGTGTATCAATTCTGTGATCAAGTCCTTGTGTGAAGTCCTTGTATTAAGTCCTTGTATTAAGTCCTTGTATTAAGTCCTTGTGTTTAGTCTGTGTGGAGTGAATAAAAAGGAGGGTTAGTAAGGGTGCGCGGCGCCGCTATATATATATACACCGATTTCAGAATTGCAGCCATGCACAAACCCCACTTTCGAGATATCAAATTTACAACCATGCACCAACCCCACTTTCGGGATATTTAAATTACAGCCATGCACAAACCCCACTTTTAGGATGTCAAAATTACAGCCATGCACAAACCCCACTTTTGGGAATATATATAAGGAGCTCCCCCTCCCCCCTGCTCATTCATTGATTCCTTTTTTTATACCTCTTTCTCCTACCTCTTTTTACCTCCTTTTTACCACCCCTTTTTACTTCACTCATTGAGTTACTCTCTACTCCCTGTTTACTCTCATTGACTCACTTTGACCTAATTAAATTATCTGATTTGGCAATTGGGTACAATGAGTGGTGGATACTGGGCTATTGATATCAAGGGGAATACAATGATATTAGACATTGATATATGATCTTATTACCTTGGGTCATTTGTTGCTATGCATTCAGGTAACGAGGTAACGATCGGTTTTCCCGGTTCCGGTTGCCGTGCCAGACCAAATGATCTAATGGGTTTCAAGGATCCGCTGTACACCAACGACAAAAATGGTGAATTCTTTTCATGCTGTGAACAATAAGACGAACGCCGTGTTGGAAAGATTCGGCCATCGCATTGATTTCCACACCTTTTAATTCTGCAGGAAATGGCTATAAGTCACCGACTGCTTACCCTTGCAAATAAAAGCCTTCATCGGGGAAGGGTCAGGCAATTTGCTGGGGTGTGCTTGAACTGTCTTGGCCACAAATTACAAGGAAGGAGGTCTTCTCAAGACTCTGGCACATGGGCACAAATGTTTGAGTGGAGGAAGGGGAACATTTTGCCCTTATACGAGTTCTTGTTAAACTCACACATTCTTCTAGAATAACCATTATCTCTTTTTTGAGACTATTTTGATGATCATGATATCATTAGAGAATACTAAATATTTTCAGGGAAACTGCCAAGAATCAATACTATTGGTAATATGGCTCACTTAATGTGGAACCAACTAGAAGAGAACTTTTACCAAACACCAAGGACTCTAAACCAAGGAGTTTTATTCATTCACTGTGAAACTCATGAAACCAATTTTAGGAATCCTACTACTAAGATTCACTTACTACAAGTCAAATTATAAGTCATACTATAAGTCACACTTTAGACAGAAATGAAACGATGAAAGACTTACACAATCAATCACTAGAAAGACTACTATGCGTTCAATATCATTTATTATGATATTTTAATAATGTGTTTAAATATTGGCTCGCTATGGATAATGCTCCAGAAACACCATGGATTGTTACAGTGAATCTAATCAGAAAATGAACTCTAAAACGTGAGCTATCAAATACTTACTTTGAAATAAACTATATGTTAGTTTCACCATAGGCAGGTCCATGCCTATTGAAGCCTCTCAGTCCGATTATTACAATACTGATACAGTATTTGACCATCCAGCATTTGACCATCCAGCAGTTGACCATCCAGCATTTGACCATCCAGCATTTGACCATCCAGCAGTTGACCATCCAGCAGTTGACCATCCAGCATTTGACCATCCAGCATTTGACCATCCAGCATTTGACCATCCAGCATTTGACCATCACAACATTTCGTATAGTGAGGACTACCATTGTTCTGGTGGAGAGGTTTGAACACTCCATATTCCATCCTTATACCTTACAATAATGGTAGAGCAGCGTTATGAATGGCCATTGTTAGGATCAGAAAGTATAGAGTGAAAATACCTCAATATGTGGAACATTACATCTGGTGGGAGTGACAAAAATAATGAAAAAAAAAAGATATATTTTAATGAACTTGCTTTCAATGTTGTGTTCAATGGTCAATGGTCAATGTTCAATGGTCAATGGTCAATGGTCAATGGTCAATGGTCAATGTACTACCACTATAATACCACATGACTATGTACCAAGTGCTAAGCAATATCCTAAATCCACCAACTATTCAACTACCACACTATCACAATAGAAGATACTAGACACTACCACATTAGATGCTACTACACACTACTGATTATTCCTATACATGACTTTATATTAGTATTTCATAATTGAGATCTGATCTTTAGTGTCTGATGAATTCTTGTCATTGAATACGGTATATGGATTGAGCTGTTGGATTGAGCTGTTGGATTGAGTTATTCTATGAGGGTAGTAGTGAATTCTGGACGGTACACATTGAGCAATAGTTATATAAATCACTCCAGTTTCTCTTTTGAGGATCCATCATCGAATATACGACTTAGGTATAAATGTATTAAGAGAACATAACAGTTTACTATGACCAGTACTACTATGAGGAATATTAGTATGTGTAGTATTACTATGAGTAGTATTACTATGACTGGTTTTACTATGACTGGTATTGGTTTGAACAGTATTGAAAAAGACTGTCACAACTTAATGGTGTTAGATCTACAATAGGTGGAACACTACGTGTTGATGCATTATGGAGCCTACGATGTCCGATTCTATTATTGTCTACTACAACAACTCGTGAGTCCGAAGCCTCTTTCGAACGTTCCAGAATAATGCGTCCCATTGTTCAGGTGGAGAGTTATTCATAGCCACGTTTCTCTCAGAGTTATATAAACCACTCTGATTCTTCTCTTGAGGATCCATCATCAAATACAAATTTAGGACAACATACGTCATAAAGAAAATAACTGTTTTACTATGAGTGGTATTAATAAATTAGTAGTATAAGTATGTGTAGTATTACTATGTGTAGCATTAGTATGACTAGTATATAATAAGTGTCAGACCCACCATGGGTAGGGATCGACCTATGGGGATAATATGAAACATCTCTGCCTGATACAATGGCTATTCTTACACAGCCTCGTATTCAGACTTCTACTCCGCCTCACTGTACGGAGTGGTAGAATCAGCTGAGGTGATCAAAACAATGATCGCTAAGGAGTTGTTCCGTAGCAATCTAGATTCTTGAAAACACTAAAAAAGCCGCTCCGATTCCTCGCTTGAGGAATCATCAACGAATAAAGATAACTTAGTACTTAACGTTACAACAAGAATCTAACAATAAGGTTAAGATATTATTAAACAAGTAGTATAAGTATGACTATATTTGTTAGATTCTTGTGGTAACGTTAAGTACTAAAGTTATCTATATTCGTTGATGATATATTTATATAGTAATCTGGTAAAATCAAGCGATGAGCTGAGCCGATGAGATGTAATGACTTCATCGGTCGTACAGCGTCCAATGCAGGAGTAGACTAAATTTGGTCAACAAAAAAAAACGAGTAATAAACGAAAAGAGTAATCAAAAGACCGATTAGTAAGACTCAGAGGCGAGTAGCTGAATAATTGACTTTCGTAGGCTCTAAATTATCGAGGGGGAGTGTGTCTATCCATGGCGATTCTAACAGTTACTATGAGTAGTCATTATAGTATGAGTAGTCATTATAAAATGAGTAGTCATTATAAAATGAGTAGTCATTATAGTATGAGTAGTCATTATAGTATGAGTACTCATTATAGTATGAACAGTAGGTATGAGTACTATTACTATGAGTAGGATTAATAGTATGACTATTATGACAGTAGGATGAACAGTTTGACTATTATGACAGTAGGATGAACAGTTTGAGAAGTATGAACAGTAGGTATGACTAGTATTACTATGTGTAGTATTACTATGCGTACGATTACTATGACTATTATCAACAGTAGGATTAATAGTATTAATATCAGCAGTGTTACTATGAGTAGTATCAATTGTACGTATAAATAGTATTATATTTCGGTTACTATGAGCAGTCTACGTAACATTAGTTTTACTATGAGTAGTACTAATAAATAGTATTCAGAGCCCTGGCTATGAAGGTATTATGATGCCTCTCAGTCGACTTGTTACAAAGGTGATCCAGCATTTGCCCACCAGACCACTTCGTATAGTGAGGACTATCATTATTCTGGTGGAGAGTTTTTCATAGCCACGTTTCTCTCAGAGTTATATAAACCACTCCGGTTCTTCTCTTGAGGCTCCATCATCGAATATAAGTTTAGGACAACATACGTTATAAAGAACATAACAGTTTTCTATGGCTGGTATTACTATGAAGGGTATTACTATGTGTAGAATTAGTATGTGTAGAATTAGTATGTGTAGAATTAGTATGTGTAGAATTAGTATGAGTAGTATTACTATGCGTCGTATTTCTATGACTAGTATTACTATGACTAGTATTACTATGACTAGTATTACTATGAGGAGTACATAATCTCCACGCTTTTTAGCATTTTCAAGTGCCAACTCCATGAATCGTCTATATGACTCCAAGGCCCAGTTAGGGTAATCGGTCTGGTACGACCATTTCAGATCGGTATACTCATACTTGTCTGCATGAAGCCACAAGTCTAAGTCATTTGGTCCCGGATCTGTATAGAGAGCAAGATCACACTCGGTACACCTCTCGTCAGTTAAGACCTCTCCATCCTCATTGGGGTGAATCCACGTGGAACATGCTCTAGTCTTTCCAATGGTATCCAACCTATCAACTAGAAAAGGGTCTTTGGGTCCCACATTTCCCTTTCCCAAGTCAGAATTGCCTCAGATGTACTGGCTCAGGTAGAGGGGGTCATTGGCTATAGGGTGTCCGATATACTGGTTAGGATATTAATAAATAAGTAGTATAAGTATGACTAGTATTACTATGAGTAGGCTTTATATATGAGAAGTATGAATAGTAGGTATGACTAATATTTGTTAGATTCTTGTTGTAACGTTAAGTACTAAGTTATCTTTATTCATTGATGATTCCTAGTTCATATTTCTTACCAGTTCATATTTCTTACCGGTTCATATTTCTTACCAGTTCATATTTCTTACCAGTTCATATTTCTTACCAGTTCGAAACACTTATGAAACCGTGGAGGGTAGTTTGACGAGACCTGCGTGCACTCCGGCCTGCACCGCATCTCAACACGACGCACTCACCTTTTTCTGAGCATACAGTGTTATTCGAAACGATTCAGACCAGCGCGATGAAACGATTCGGACCAGCGCGATGAAACGATTCAGACCAAGAAGACAGAAGAATTCAGACCAAAAAGACAGAAGAATTCGTACCACACTAGCAAAATTAAACAAACCAATATTACGCTATTTGGTTCTGAAAGGACGTGCTAAGGGGTACGAAACTTTGTGAATTATTGGTTTGTTGAATTTTGCTAGTGTAGTCCGAATCATTCTGTCGCATAGGTCTGAATTGTA
>NKZH01001765.1:0-13333 GCA_002370695.1 Metschnikowia matae var. maris | reverse complement strand
GTGAACCTATGCTGTGGTCATCGGAATTACAAAAGACCACTGCAGCTATTCGAAGGATATGATTGAGAAACTTCATTAAGGAACCAACGCTCAGACAGAAGAATGACACAATACGGAAGTGGTGTGACAACCAGAACAACGTGAACCAGGTATCTGAGGGTCAGTCCAAGAAGGGAATGAAGCCCGTCGAGATAAAATATTCAGTGGTCATTCAATACGTTAGGAGAGGTTTGATTGATGTTGAGCACATCAATACAAGGAAGAACCTGCCCTGGACTCATCTCCACTTCAACGTTTCGATGAAAAATACAGGGTGGGAGCATATCATCGCTAGTCACCCCATGCTTGTGACTGCTTCTCTAGTTCTTATCCACGCGTTAACAGAGTTCGAATATCTGGTTTCAAGTTTAGTTCCAAGACAGTGTTGTGGCCAGACCTAAGGGGAAGGAGTGCAGAGCGAGCCTTACCGGCACTCCGTATTCTACACAAGCAAATGAAGAGATTTGATTCGAATGCTGATGCAGCAACTCTCGTTGCAGATCTGTGGTTAAAGGATCTACATTACCTTCTGGTTACCTTCTTAAAATACATGGAATTTATATTGAATCCATGGAAATTTATATTGAATCCATGATGTATTTCTGGTGAATCCATGATGTATTTCTGGTGAATCCATGATGTATTTCTGGTGAATCCATGATGTATTTCTGGTGAATCCATAATCTATTTCTGATGAATTCAAGGTAAATCTCTGGTAAATATGATAAATACATGGTGACTATGGTGAATATGGTAGAACTGTTAGATTCTGAATACGTTTAATACTGGGAATTATGTTTATTCGTTGATGGATTCGCAATAAGTGGGAATCCAAGTAATTAGTAGCTAGCAAGTGAATACTGGAGAGTCAGGGAGGCAAGGTGGTTAGACACCATGTAACGAGGTAAGGTGAATCGAAGAGCCCAAGTCACAGGTTAAGGTGTCTTTAGTGAGTCACGGGTTAAAGTGCCTTTAGTGAGTCACGGGTTAAGGTGCCTTGAGTGAGTCACGGGTTAAGGTGCCTTGAGTGAGTCACAGGTTAAGGTGCCTTGAGTGAGTCACAGGTTAAGGTGCCTTGAGTGAGTCACTGGTATTCGTAGGCTCGAAAGAGAACTCTGTGCGTAGTGTATCTAGCCATAGTAGGTGTAACAGAATGCAAGGTAAATCTATGATAAAGTATATTGAGTACTTGATTACTAAAGTTACTTGTTTGTTGAAAGAATGATCTGATCTGGTCAGCTCTTTATCACCTGCTGTGCTCACAAGCTTAACCCCATAATGGCTCTATAGGTTCCTTCAATGATGTACCCAATGTCCACCATCACCAATCTTATAATTTTGTAGGGATCTTTTAGTCTGTTAACGAAGCAAAAAAAAAGCAGTAGATTGTATTTTGGCCGGTGCTTCTTTCAACTTGGATTTTAGTATATTCAATATACAGGGATACGTAAGTTGTGCCTTATTAGACCAAAGTTTCTAGCTCTGGGCTACTGCCCCTTCTTATACTCTTCTGGTCGTCAAAGTTCGGTACGGTCTTATTGTTCTGGTTCCACACAGCCCTATTGTTCTATAATAGTCTGCAATTTCCATTCATCTCGGACACGTCCGTGTCTCACTTATCTGCATATAACAAATCCACGAAGTACCTTGCATCCGTACACGCTAGGTACTCGTTGACATTTCTACAATTTTCAACAATTATGTATCATTAACGTTAACGTATGTGGCTGCGGCTGCGGAGCTAAGAGAGAGAGAGAGAGAGAGAGAGAGACTGCGAAGTTGCAACCCGCGCCTCCGGCCGTGTTTCTCACCATACCCACTCAGTGACTTTCATGAATATTACTCTTGTGCGAGTACTATGAACAATGTGCGCGTGATCTCCACCGAGGATGTATACGATTGTTGTTTTTTGGTGGAGCTTTATATTCGTCCTTATGATAGATGGAATAAGGTTTTGGGGTGTACGGGTTTTTATATTCATTTTTACATTCATTTTTATATTCATTTATATATTCATTTATATATTCTTTTTATATTCATTTATATATTCATTTTTATATTCATTTATATATTCATTTATATATTCATTTTTATATTTATATATGTATAGAAAATGAAGATACTGAAGAATATAGCATGTTGAGAAATAGGAGCCCTGGCTCCCTATGTCCTCATGTGCTGTAAGATACCAACCACACACAATGAGACATAGTTTTCTTTGCATCTTTCGTTCATATAATATATATTTATATAAAGTGATACGTGAGTTGTTTTTTTTTAAAGACCAAAGATTTGTTGGATTGTATTTGCCTTGGTATTTTGCATGGTATTTTGCCTTGGTAATTGCCTTGGTATTTTGCCTTGGTATTTGCCTTGGTATTTCAGAGAGCATTTATATAGGTATATGTTAACGTATTAGTCAATTCATGATATCTCCAACAACATATACTTTTTGATGATTAATGGTAGTATGGAATAAATTATTGAACTTACTGAGGTTAAAACCAGTACATCTCTTTGGTAGGATTAATGTACACGTTGCGTTGAATGGATTTCATATTGATACGCACTGTCCTAATCGTTCTATGGTATTTAATGACGTAGTATTAAAGCAAATGGCCTACTGGTATAATTGATTTCACTTCATTAATTCTATTAGTCTTTCTGTGATCTATCATCTCTAATATGGAATCTGGATGGTTCCCACCTTATAATACATTAGTAGGCTGGGTCTGTTGACTCCAAAAGTACTCGCACGTCCGAGATCATCTGCAACATTTGCTCGAGCCGGACAAGAAGGCCCATGTTCTGCTTGCACTGCACAAGAAGACAAGTACGGGCTTCCAAATCAGATGCCATTTTCCAAATCAGACTCCATTTTCCAAATCAGATGCCATCTTCCAAATCAGATGCCATTTTATTGGCTTTTTTGACCGTTCAAGTCCGAAGACTTGTGGCCTCCGATACCCTGGTCCAAGTGCCGCATGCGAGCCTTGCCCTGACGCACCTTTGTTTTGGTCAAGGCCACCACTTCCAGGTAATAATTCTCCATATCATTGAGACTTTGCTTCTGGTAGAGTAGTGTAAGTTATAGTAGTGTAAGTTATAGTAGTGTAAGATTTGTAATATCAAACATATATGCAATTCCCGTCCGAAGAACGCGGATACCCCCGGTCCACGGAGGAATTATAAATTTAACCTGAAGAACACTCCAGCATGAAACATGTTGAAGAACATTTAGATTCAGTGAAATAACTGAATTGTCTAGCAGAGTTCCTGGACTGATTATCTATAAGTTGGAACTCAGGTCACACTCCTAATGTTATTTGATTAATCCGGATATTATGAGATATTGATATTAATTTAAGAAATATCAACCCAAGCCCTGTGGTGGGAGCTTCCCTGGGAAAGCCTCTAGGAGAATCAACATCGATATTCTATGGCTCTCTAACAACCGGGATGATATCCTCTAAGGAACGGTGAACGTATCCTTGAATCAGTCCAAGTCTGACCGTGCAATTCTTTTGAAAAGCATCGAGAGGATATCCAGCCATTCTTCCTCGAGAGGTAAGAATAGCTTTGTTCGTAGTAGCTTGAAATATGATATTATGGGAGATACCAACACATATTGATTACATCATACATTCATTATATATATACGTGATATTATCATCTCATCCCTGATCAAACTGGGGGCTATATGATTACACATCATACATGTTATGTTCTTTATGAGTCATGAGTTGTCATAATGGTCAAATACCGTATCACTGCATTTTTTTTTATAATAGACAATGACAGAATCGGACATAGTAGGTTCCATAATACATCAATCCTTTTGGAACTAGTTCTTCGGGATCGAATCCTTTGGGGGCTTCAAATCCTTTTGAAAAGAAAGAGGAAAAGAAGGAAAAGAAGGAAAAGAAGGAAAAGGAGGAAAAGAAGGAAAAGAAGAATGTCACAGACTCTTATGCTTCCATAGCAAAGGAGAGTGTGAAGGAAGAAAAGAAGGACGAGAAGAAGGACGAGAAGAAGGACGAGAAGAAGGACTAGAAGAAAGAGAAAATAGACTTACCTTCCTTCCCCAAATACTTTGTTTACACTGAGGAAGAAAAGTTCAAGAGAATCACGGCGGAAGATGAGCTCGAAAAGTATAAACACTTGATCGACAATAGTGAAGCCCCCGTCAAAGAACGCAGCATGTCGCAATCTTCCGGAGTGTAACCTATAATGTAAATTATAGTAGTGTAAATTATAGTAGTGTAAATTATAGTAGTGTAAGTTATAGTAGTGTAAATTATAGTAGTGTAAAGTATAGTAGTGTAAATTATAGTAGTGTAAATTATAGTAGTGACAACTAGAGACACAGGGTTTGAGTGGTACTACAAAGACTATGAGTTCTGAGCCATAGTGGTTATACCCTATGACTAATACCAATATATACTATATATATACTACACTACTACACTACTACACTACAACACTACAACACTACAGTATTACATCAGTTTGAAGCTACTTCCTCTTTGTTAGAATTCTTATAATAGACTCCGAGAGTCATAATGATAATGACTTCAGCAAATAAGTTATCATCCTTTTTGGAAGTTGGTCTTGGACTCTTTGGAATGAACCCGATTTTTCAACTTCGGTTTCGTGTCACTTTTTTACTATATAATAATTACGTTATGACATTATGATGATGACGATGACGATGACGATGATGATGACGATGACGATGACAGTATGAGGCTTATACGGCTTGTTAGTAGCAGGCAGAGACCCCTACATTATACTTTAACACCCAACATTCTTGAGCTTTGCATCTTGGATAGTGGAGAGGCTGGGGAGTTGTGCGTACTTTACATTCAGTTGGTGATGAAGTTAGGATATGCCAATCACAAGGTATGTGTGCCGACCATAATTGCACTCCAGGCTTCCCCCAACACCAAGATCAGGAGAGTGGGAGCAGAGCTTCATGAAGATGTTTTTGATAAGCACGAGTCTTTGGCCGATAGAAGCTATGGTGAAGCAGTGGGACTTGCAGCGAAGTATATCCAGAGAATAGGCGACATTCAAGAGCTGAACATGTTCCTCGAGTCAGTGTACAACATCATCAAGAGGACTTACCTGGCACGAAAGAAGTTCATTCTGGATCCACGGCTGGATTCACTGCGGGATTTTTTTTTTTGCTGCTGGGTCCACGGCTTAGTCCACGGCTTAGTCCACGGCTGTGTCTATGGCTGTATCTATGACTATTTAAGTGGACCCTCAACCCCATGGTTTTACCTAGAGTAGGCTGCTTGGTATATTTCTGATACAGTGTTTTTCATAATCATTCAAACTAAACTCCAGGTTTAAGGGCTCAGAATATTGAACTTTAATGAAAATTGGTATCAAACATTCCGCCAGTTGGTTTGCCAATGGTTTGCCAGTTGGTTTGGATCAAAAAACACTGTGTAAAGGAGACCTTTTTTTTGACTTATTGGTTTGTTGAATTTTGGTACTTCTGGTTCCAAACATTTAGCCACGTGGTTTGAAAGGTTTGAGAAGCACTGTAAATCTATGGTGAACATCTGGTGAGCCTCTGGTGAACCTCTGGTATATCCATGGTAAATATGGTAAATCCAAGGTAGATCCAAGGTAAATATGATAAATCCATGATAAATAAGGTAAATCATTTTAACTTGGATTTAGTATATACAACATACAGGGATACGTACGTTGTACCTTACTAGACCGAAATTCTAGCTCTGGACCATTGCTCTTCTTATACTTTTCTGGTCGTCAAAGTCCTGTATGGTGCTATTGTTCTGTGTCCACACATCCCTGCAGCCCTATTGTTCTCGAACACGTACATGTCTCACGGTCTCACTTTTCCCATGTCTCACATGTCTCACTTTTCACTTGTCTCACATGTCTCACGGTCTTATGGTCTCACGGTCTTATGGTCTCACAGTCTCACGGTCTCACTTGTATGTACGTGTCTCACTTGTCTGTACGTGTCTCACTTGTCTGCATACAACATATCCATGAAGACCTTCCATACGTACACGTTAAGTACTCGTTGACAATCTCTGGTAAATCCATGAAGATCATGAAAATCATGAAAATCATGAAAATCATGGAAATCATGGAAATCTCTGGTAAGTCTCTAGTAAGTCTCTGGTAAGACTCTAGTAAGTATATGATAAATCCATGGTAAATCTCTGGTAAATCCATGGCCCACTCCACCTGGGGTCACAGTTATCTTTGCGGAAACTTGTGAAGTCATGAGTTCTCTATAATAATAGTTGGGTTTGTCCATTAACCCTTCACTCTTTCCTCTTTTTATCTTCACTCTTCACTATGAAACTTTCTCTCTTCATCATTGGTCTTATTCCTGTTGCTTACGCAATACCCGACCCATTTTTTTCTGAGGCATTTGAGTCCTTCAAAAATTTCTTTAGAGGTTCGAAGCATGAGCCAAAGAACAAAACGATTTCGGGGCATGAGCCACACGATGGAATGACTTCATGGAATGAGCAATACGATGGAATGACTTCATGGGAGGAGCCACACGGTGGAATGACTTCATGGGAGGAGCCACCCAGCGAAACGAGCTCGTGGTATCATATGCTTGCTGACGAAAGTCTGCACTGGTGAAGGGTATGCCTGGATACTGATGGTTGGATAGAAAAGAAAACCAAAGTTGGCGAAAGAACAGGATTTGATTCTTACACCTTGCTCAACAATTAGTTTATGGAAGCTGATTATGAACGGGATTATTATATCAAGTAGCTAAGTCTTTCTGGTGACATTAGAATCCTTGATCAATTAATCTCCGTGAACCACAGCCTTTCCCCCGAATAAGACTCAGAATATACATGAATGTTTCAAACCATACTTCGTAATCAATAGATAGTTAACAAGGTCAAGAACACTTTGATTGAGTACTAAGTTTTGTTGAGACTAAGCTTTGTTGAGTACTAAGCTTTGTTGAGTACTAAGCTTTGTTGAGTACTAAGCTTTGGCTTTCAGGAAATTCAGTTCTAGAATGTGGAGTTCAATATCATCCATTATGAGGTGATTTGCTCTCACATTTTTCATTTGACAACCAAAGCATTAAACATCTTGGTACATGTGCCAAGTATTTAGTATTAAGTCGTCACTTGTAGAGTATAAAATATTATACTATAGCGTAAAACATACCTTCAGTATAACATAAAAGCGGGACTTAATATAACATACAGAAGAGCCCCAATATGCAGTTATTTCTAAAACCATTCAAACCAATAATTCAATATGGTTCTACCCACCTATTCGCACAGACTTTCAAATCAAATGGCATAAAGGTTCACACCAGCCTTAATACATTGAAGAATTCAATATTTCGATAATCTTAAATCTGGAGGTTTGCCTCATATGTACACAACATTTAGGAGTCTTGCGGTACCAATCAAGGCTGAAACACAATCAAGGAAGGCTGCAGTACAATCAAGGCTGCAGTACAATCAAGGAAGGCTGCAGTACAATCGAGGTTGCAGTACAATCAATGCTGAAACGCAATCAAGGCTGAAATGCAATCAAGGCTGAAATGCAATCAAGGTTGCAGTACCAATCAAGAGGTCAAACGGAAAGGAACATGAAGTGGTATGAATTTCTATTGGTGAGAGCAAGCCATTTTGAGGGGGAGAGGGCTCTATTTATATTCCTTGTTCGCAACATCCCCTCATTTGCCCCCACACTAATTTACAGCCATTTGCCCCCACTCTTATTTACAGCCATTTGCCCCACACTAATTTACAGCCATTTGCCCCCACATTGATTGACAGCCAGCACTCTCCAGTTAGAGTAATAGGGTAATTGAGACTATAGAAGTTAGTAGAAGGCAGTAGGGAAATGGAGGTTAGTAGATGAGGGGGGTTCCACTACACTTGTCAATTCGTATAATGCATTAAATGAATAAGTATATCCCATATAAATATGTCTGCTGATGATTAACTCTGGAACGGAAAAGCAATCTCCATACGTTGACCACTAGTCAATAGATCAGTAGTCATGAATCAGTACTTATGAAACAGTAGTCATGAAACAGTAGTCATGAATCAGTACTTCAATCTGTTCCCAGAGTAGTAAGTGCACCAGAGCAATGGCTACACCATTGTGTTCACCAATAAACAGTGTTCACCAATAAACAGTGTTGATCTTTGGGGCGTTGTGAGCTCTGTTGGAAGCACCAATCACCACATGAGGCCACCCAAGAAAAAATGCCATCCCAGTACCCCATGTAAGCACACGAGGCACACTGCGTGCCAACAAGTTCGTGTAAGTAGTTCTAGGAAGGGCCATTGTAAATGTATTGTAAATGTATTGGAAATGTATTGCAAGTGTATTGCAAGTGTATTGCAAATGTATTGTAAGTGTATTTGAATAGACTGTAAGGATGAGAGTCAATTAATAGACTGTAGGATGAGAGTCAATTAATAGACTGTAGGATGAGAGTCAATTAATAGACGATAAGAGAGGATGTGAAGGATGTGAGGAAAAAAAAAGTGACAATGGGGAGAGGTGCGAGGGGGGGTATTTATAAGGTGAGGATGACGAGGAGGAAGGGGGAGGACGAGGGGAGGACGAGGGAGAAGGAGAGGGGAGAAGGTGGCTGCAAATCACCTGATCCTACATATGGCTGGTGGGTTTGTGCATAGGATCGCACCACTTTCCACATATCACACCACCTCGGAACTCATCGCACGCCTTGTGTGCAGGTCACCTTCCACTTTAACGTGACTATCTAACTTTTAGTATGACTAACTATCCGGTTACGAGTTAGACGAGTGGGGTTACCGGGTGCCAATTAGTATGCTTAGACAAGATGAGGATATATCCCGAGTTCCTGCACATAGTGTACACCCACTCTGTACACCCACACCCACACGGACACTTTCTATAGCGGAACTCCTAGACCATGACCTGCATAAAGGGTGTGAAATTAGTACAGGGCGACAAGGCTGAGGGATGTGGCTGAGATAAGGCTGAGGGTAAGTTCAGTCTATTTTGTCCAGTCAGTCAGTCTATTTTGTCCAGTCTTTTCTGTCTACTCTATTTTGTCTACTCTATTTCGTCTAGTCTATTTCGTCTAGTCTTTTCTGTCTAGTCTTTTCTGTCTAGTCTTTTCTGTCTAGTCTTTTCTGTCTAGTCTAATTCGTCTAGTCTATTTCGTCTAGTATTTCCGTCTTGTCTTCTCTGTCGAATTTAATTCTGTCTGTTTAATCCTTCCTGTCTAATCCTCCCTGGCACCGGGTCTACTGGTAATTACTCAGTCATGTACGTTCCATTTATTTCGTTCCCTAATTCTCTTTCTTGGCCATCATGTGCTCCTGCAAGTCAAACGTGTTTCCGTTAACTTCGGTGTCCTTGATCACCGCCACTCTCATGGTAGCCAACAAGTTGTGTGCGGCATTAGAGTGAGCGTACACATGACCATTGAAAGCTTTGGTGGCGTCCTTGCCCAAAGATGCCTTCACCAAGGCTTGACCTCCTGGATGCTCCTTGATGAATCCACTGACATTGTGTACAATGCCCAGGATGATAATGAGTCCCTCCTTCTTGGCAATATCATTGAAGTACGAGCGGTCCCAAACAGGCAAAGAAGACACCTCGGCTCCCCAGTTCAACTTGGCCTTCATGAGGTTCAACTTCTTCTGCTGTTGCTGGTACAAGCCCTGTTCAATGGCATTTTGCGAGAAGGTTTGCAAATTCCAGGCCAATCCAAGCTTGGACAATGCGTAGATAATCACCTTGGTGGGGTCGTATTGGTACCACTTCAAGGCGTTTCTGTAGTCCGAAGGGAATTCGTGGTGGAAGTTGTGGTAACCCTCTCCGAAGGTGACCACCGCCGTGAGAACATGGTCACGAGGCGTTCTTCTGTCGTCGAAAGGTTGTCTTCCGATCCAGTGAGCCAAGGAGTTGACACAGAAAGTGGCTTGCTGAATGACGGCGTACTTCAAGATACCTGCGTACATGAAACCGCCTCTGAAATCGTTCCAGCCAAAGCCGGCCACGAGACATGGGACCACCAAGGCCGAGATGATCATCAAGAGCAAGTAGTGACGGTGTTGGAAGTTGACAATAGGGTCAGCAATCAAATCGGAGATGTCAGCTCTAGCTCTGTTCTTTGGGTTTGCCTTGGTCATCATCCAACCAAAGTGCGAGTACCAGAAACCTTGTCTGGCATCATAAGGGTCTCTGTTGGTATCGGTGTATCTGTGGTGGATTCTGTGACTGTGGCCCCACCACTTGATAGAACCCTGCACAGCACCAGCACCAAAGAAGGCAATGAATGCACGCACGGACCAGTGGGCCTGGTACGAGTTGTGAGCAAACAACCGATGGTAACCAGCAGTAATAGAAATACCGGAAAACACATAGAGCACAAAGCCCAAAATAAGCGTCTTCATCTGTGGGGGGTGGTAGATGGCATCGTAAACACCATAGAGAGGCACAAGCACGACCAAAATAACATTCAACCAGTTGATGTGTTCGTGCCAGTTACTAAGAGTCCAAGGCTTCTCGGAGATATGTTGTTCTCTAGAATACTTGAGTCTCTCCCGTTCGTCCTTCTCAATGAAGGTCTCGGAATCCTTGGTGATTTGCTCGGCGGTTACATCGACCAAGGACTTGGTGCCCATGAGCCGTCCACCCAAACCGGCCGCCACCACACGAGGGTTTTTCTTGTTGGAACCTGCGGCAAGCGCATTGAGCGCCAAGATATCCACTTTATCGACGTCTGCGTTGGAAGACATTGAGAGGGGGAGGGGGGGGATGTGAAGGTGTGGAAGTTTGCAGCTGGCAAAGGAGAAGAAGGACGGGGGAGTGCGGCCTTTAAATAGAGGAGATGTATGCAGGGGCGAGAAGTGTTGGGTTTCTCAGTTGCGTGAGCACCACGTGACCTGGAGTTCCTCTTTCGCACTGTTTCTGCGTAAACGCATTCAAAAGGCAGCCCCTACTTTTTTTAATTTTTTTCTTTGCCCCTAAGGTTTAGGAAGGGGGGGAGGCGGTCCACTGTGCAGTCCGCCCAAGGGTTATATATATAAACGATATGATTGGTCAATATCATTTTTCCTTTTGTCTTTCTTGGGGCTGTCGTTTTCGGGAATTGTGAGTGGACGGAATGATAGGGAAGTGCGTTTCTTTTTCTGATTGCCGATGGGCATGGAATCTCAGGGATGGTATAGGCGAAAAAATGTTGGGCCGCAGTATGCAGGAGCCGCGGGTGAAGGAACGGAGGAACGGCTATGCGGACAAGAGGTCGGTGGTCTGATGTATCATGTGACCAGAGTGGATAGATGGTGGCAAAAAAGTGGATTATCAAATTGGACAAATGCAAATTGGACAAATGGAAAATTAGGTAAATGACAAATTAGAAAAAAGTGGATTGGACAAATTGGACAAATGACAAATAAGATAAATGTGGATTGGACAAATTGGACAAATGACAAATTACAAAAATGTGGATTGGACAAATGTGGAATTGGACAAATTAGAAAAATGTGGAATTGGACAAATGTGGAGTTGGACTGACTGGAGTGAGGGACTGAAGTGAGGGACTGAAGTAAGGGTGCGATATAACAAATGACACTTTGAGATGTGTCACACAGTGACAGACAAAATGAGGAAAGACAAATGATCAATAGTGGAGTGACAAAATTAGACAAATTCAGCAAAGTCAATCACTACCAAAGTCAATCACTACCAAAGGTATAAAGGTACAAGAATACAAGGGTACAAGGGTACATGACCTTTGACCGTGACATACTAACTATACTAACCCGGCATTTAACTTTGACATGACAAAGAATTACTATGACATGACTAAGAATTACTGACATGACTACGAATTATTATGATATGACTAAGAATTACTATGACATGAATAAGAATTACTATGACATGAATATCACTGTTTGAATTATCATGCAACGTGGGGCTTTAGCTTGGATTCACCGAGTTATAAGCTTCGAACGAGCTTGTCAAAAAGAAAAGAACCTCCACGAACAATAACCTAATGGTATTCTGATAGATTCTAAAAGGCTACTTATAGTAATAATTGTTCCAAGTCAATAAAGCCAATCTTGAGTAATCGAGTTTTCATATATATCAGGGATAGTCTGGGGTTTCTAGGATCTCTGGGATAGTCTTTGGGATCTCTGGGCTGGGTTCGTCTCTGGGCTGGTCTCTGGGGTCTCTGAGCTCGTCTCTGTGATCTCTGGGATGGTATCTGAGCTCGTTATACCTGGTCTTATGGCTCCTTTTATATACCTGATGGTATGGGGAATATGAACCTAGAAAAACCTAGATATGGGACGATAATACTAACCATTTTTAGCTGACACTTAACTATGACATGACTAAATGTAATGTCTGACATACTACCATTCTAAGTATGACATTAACCCGAAATTCAACTAGGGAGTACTAATCATACTTTACTGGCATATAACTATGTCAACCAACTAACCATAGTAACCAACTAACCATAGTAACCATAGTAACCCTACTAACCATACTAACCATACTAACCATACTCACGTGACAGTTTAACTATGACATGAGGTTTATGACATAGTAGATATGACTACAGTATTTTTCAATAACATTCAAACCAGCTTCTAGATTTAAGATGTCAAAATATTGAATTCTGATTTAGTTGGTGTTTGAAACGTTATGTCATTTGGTTTTGGTTTAAAAGACTATGTAAAGGAAAAGACTCTGTGAAGGAGAAGACTCTGTGAAGGAGAAGACTCTGTGAATGAGTATGTCCCTTTTTGAATTATTGGGTTATCTATTTTGGTTAGTTATGGTTCCAAACTTGTTACCAACCCTAGTTTGAATAGTTTTAAAGAACACTGACTAACTAACTAACTGACTAACTGACTAACTGACTAACTGACTGACTGACTAGCAGAGTTCCTGGACTATATAAGTTGAATTCTTTGTCCACAATCCTAGTGTTAATTTCTTAATCAATCAGAATATTATCTGGGAAGACAGAAACAGCTCTGGTGTAACTCCTCAAGTATATAAACCTCAAGTAAATACACCTCAAGTAAATACACCTCAAGTAAATACATACCTTGATAAAACTATGAACATCGTTCCTGACCATCTCTCTCTTCGTAAACTTTCATTCTCCATAGGTGATAATGTTCCTAGCGGGAGTAATTTATAATCTGACTGGTAATCATTGTATCTAGATGTAACATCGATCTGGATATTGGTGACGCGGGGCATAACCGTGAGTATCGTTAATAAAATG
>NKZH01001764.1:0-32495 GCA_002370695.1 Metschnikowia matae var. maris | reverse complement strand
AGTAGTACAGAGTAGTACAGAGTAGTACAGAGTAGTACAGAGTAGTACAGAGTAGTACAGAGTAGTACAGAGTAGTACAGAGTAGTATAGTGTATTCTGGAGTAGTGTAGTACAGTAGTATAGTAGGATAGTAGTATAGTGTAGTAATACTAGTAGTAGTATAGTAGTATAGTATAATCTTATTGTTATGTTCNTAGTGTAGTAATACTAGTAGTAGTATAGTAGTATAGTATAATCTTATTGTTATGTTCCGGTTACGTCAGGTACTCTGTTTACTATATTCATTCGCCGAAGGTTCCTCAGAAGAGGGAACCTGAGCTATTTAAGTAACGAAAAGGGTGATGAGACAATTAGAGATTTTGTTCACTTAATTAATATTTGGGACATTCATTTAATAGTCTAGGTTGTTTCCTTCTCGAATTACTACTACTACTACTACCTTATCGCAATAAGTGTGACTCCTTATATGATTATTAGCAATTCTAAATCATGCTTTTTGATCTCGGATACTCTCATTCACTTCTTAACGTCTCATTCACTTCTTAACGTCTCATCCACTTCTTAACGTCGCATCCACTTCTTAACGTCCGCCTGCGTTTTATAAGTGCCTCTGTGGAATTCCAAATAAATCTCACCAGTCCATGTGGGCAAGCTAATCGGTCATTAGGTGCCAAAAGAAACGAGCAACCAATTAAATGAAAAGAAAATACTTCCTATTCCCAATTATGGACGGGGACAGGAGTTGGGATTTGGAAATGAGGGACATTGGCCCTATGATGTTCCACAACCGAATATTGAATCCAGTGGGAAATCCAGGCCTGGGAGGAATACGTGGCTGAAGATGAATCTGATCTCGACTCTATGGATGACTCTGTGGATGACTCTGTGGATGGCTCTATGGATGACTCTGTGGATGACTCTGTGGATGACTATATGGATAACACCATGGATGACTCTATGGACGAAGAGCCTTGGGTATCTCCGATGTAAGGCTAGGGTGTTGGTGAATGTGATTCAACCGATCCATTATGAAATGGTGGATGATACTCTTTCGGTATGTTCTTCGAGTGGCATCTGATGACTTATGCCAGATGCATAGAACTATTCAGGGCTCAAAGCCTATTTGGTCAACTAGCCGAGTTTGGTCAACTAGCCGAGTTTGGTCAACTAGCCGAGTTTGGTCAACTAGCCGAGTTTGGTCAACTAGCCAAGTTTGGCCAGATTAGACTTTAGCCCACTAAATGACTAACAAAAGAAACGAGTAGTCAGGTTAGGTGGCAGGTAACTGTCTAGTTGACTTTCCTAGGCTCTACAAATACCGATTGGTAGCGTGTCTACCCATGGTGGTTCTAACACTTATAGTATAGTGTAGTGTAGTGTAATATAGTATAGTATAGTATAGTATAGTATAGTATAGTATAGTATAGTATAGTATAGTATAGTATAGTATAGTATAGTATAGTATAGTATAGTATAGTATAGTTTAGTGTAGTGTAGTATAGTGTAGTATAGTGTAGTACAGTGTTTCTTGAAACCATTCAAACTATGGGTCCAACAAGTTTGGAATCAGAACTAACCAAGATAGACAACCCAGTAATTCAAAAATGACATAATCCTTCACAGTCTTTCAAACCAAATGACATAAAGTTTCAAACACCAACTAAATCAAAAATCAATGTTCTAAGATCTGAAATCTGAAAGCTGGTTTGAATATTTTTAAAAAACTCAGTTGAATCTAGAGCAAGTGTCAATTAGATTGTCAGTTCTACTGTTATCCATGACTCCCCAAATCCATATTTAGCTCCCAGGTGTTCCTTTCAGGTATAAGTGGGAGTAGACTATAGTAGCATATATGGTACTACACTATTATAGTACTACACTATTATAGTACTACACTATTATAGTACTACACTATTATAGTACTACACTATTATAGTACTACACTATTATGGTACTACACTATTGTAGTACTACACTATTATAGTACTACACTATTATAGTACTACACTACACTACTCTATGGTACTACACTACACTACTCCACGGTACTACACTATAGTACTACACTATAGTACTACACTATTATAGTACTACACTATTATAGGTCAGAAATACAAATGTCGTTGCTCAATCTGTTGTCCATGGTCACAACGCATTAGTTGAACTCTCAATACCATAGAAATCATGTGTTTCTAATTCATCATCATTGCCATTTCCCGAGTTATCATTTAGCCAAGGTCAATTTTACTGGCAAATAATATTTGACATGTTACTGGCCGATAATATTAGACATGTTATTGGTTTGACATGTTATTGGTTTGACATGTTACTGGCCGATAGGAGAGTACAGTGAAAGCGTGTCTCATTTGAAAAGAACGAGCTGCCGATGAGTAACTGATATATGCTCCTATGTAGAGTTCAACCAAAGGAGAAGTCCAATGTATCCTTATCTCATCTATTAATGAGCCGAAGTCTAGTGCCATACTAAAGTGTAATTGTGGGTTATATCGTTCACCATAATATTTGGTATTACATGACTCCACTTGAACACAGTCGTGCGTTAGTATGGAATGTGTGTTGGATCCATCAAAAACTCAGCTGTGTAGTGTAGTGTATTGTATTGTATTGTGTTGTAATGTAGTGTAGTGTATTGTAGTATAGTGTATTGTAGTGTAGTGTATTGTATTGTAGTATAGTATAGTATAGTGTAGTGTATTGTATTGTAGTATAGTATAGTGTAGTATAGTATAGTAGTATAGTGTAGTATAGAGTAGTATAGTGTAGTATAGAGTAGTATAGAGTAGTATAGAGTAGTATAGAGTAGTATAGAGTAGTATAGAGTAGTATAGAGTAGTATGGTACAGAGTAGTATAGAGTAGTGTTAAGTACTGCTGGTATGGGTTAAGGCTGGTTATAAGGCGATCCATGAATAGGTTGAAACACCCGGTGCAACGCCATGATCACCACGTATCAGTTGTAATAGACGAGTTTGAAAGATAGCTACAGTTCAGAGAATTGCAAGGCGGAAATGTCAGGCCCATCCAAGTCCGTGTTGCCATGAATCTTACCCAAACTGAAAAGCCAGTACTTAGCCATGGTGTCCCAGTTCTAATATAAAAGGTAATTCAAATATCATCAATATATATATATATATAAATAGAGAACAATTTATTATCCATAGTAGTAGTTTTTAAATAATCATTAATACCATCTAAAATTCAATTTATAAGTACAGGAGAAATTAAATTACCTTCAGGTAAACCTTTAATTTTAAATTTGAAAAATGATGTCCAGACCGATTAAGGGATGGACCAAGGTAGACACAGATATACAGAACGAGCGCCAAATTTGGATAGAGCAAGGCCCGGAGGAGGCGAGATAAGAGTAACACAGTCGAAAGGGTGAAGGGTAGGATGCGGCATGGGTCTAGAATACCACACGTAGATAGGAGCCTTCTGCTTCAACGGAGCCTTCTGCTTCAACGGAGCCTTCTGCTTCAACGGAGCCTTCTGCTTCAACGAAGCCTTCTGCTTCAACGAAGCCTTGGGTAGGTAGTTAAGAATATACGTGGCCATACGTATAGCTTCAGACCATTAAAAAGGGGTGGCACAGAGGATAGAGCAAGGAGATCCCGGGCTTTACTCGTAGTAGTCCGTTTCCTCTCTTTGAGGAGCCAACAACCAACATAGTATCAATTATATAAGGTATAAATATATCAGAGATCATAACAGTTTATAATTTATTGTCAGATTGTCAGATTGTCAGATTGTCAGATTGTTAGATTGTCAGATTGTCAGATTGTCAGATTGTCAGATTGTCAGATTGTCAGATTGTTAGATTGTCAGATTGTCAGATTGTCAGATTGTTAGATTCCTGTTAGATTCTTGCACGTAGATTACCTGGACTTGCAATCGTTTTTGAGTCCCCTTTCAAGTGTTTAAGTGTGTTTCAGGTGTTCAAGTGTTTAAAATGAGTTAAAGTGTGCTGAAAGGTTTAAAGTGATTAGTTCTGGTAGTTCTGGTAGTTCTGGTATACCAATAATAACTTTCCGTGTACATGTCTTTGTTCAAACAGGTGAAAATGGTAATTATCTATGCTTTACAAACAATCATGGGTTAAAGAGATTGTAATATCCGGTCAACAAGTCAATTTGAGCCTCGAATCTAAGTGGTAGTCTAAGTGGTAGTCTAAGTGGTAGTCTATGTGGTAGTCTATGTGGTAGTCTATGTGGTAGTCTATGTGGTAGTCTATGTGGCATTCTAAGTGGTAGTCTATATGGTAGTGTATATGGTAGTGTATATGGTAGTGTATATGGTAGTGTATGTGGTAGTCTAAGTGGAGGAATTGGCTACTCAAGTGGTGGGACCGGGTCCTGTAGTTAGCATTATTGTAGTTTTGCCGTTCAGCGGTACCATTCTGGTACAGCTAGTATACTTGCGTTACACTGAATTTAATACCTCTTTCAGCGAGATAAGTCTTGAGGTCCTGGTTAACAAACTCAGAGCCATTGTCTGAACGTAGTTCCCTGGGATAGTGAGATGCACGGAGAGAAGTAAAACTGGATTCAATGAAATCTTTAATGGCCGCAGCTGCATCCGCCTTGGAAACAATAGGAAGTCCATACACATATCGAAAGAAACGATCAACAATAGTGAGCAAATAGTGAGCAAATAGTGAGCACATAAGTGAGCACCGTCATAGGAAACCTCAGATGAGTCGATAAGATCCACATGGAGAACTTCAAAGATCCACATGGAGAGCTTCAAAGGGTATAATTGACATGGCATTTGGTGCGGGAAAAATACCAATGAATTATGTAAAAAATTAGTGTACCCAATTAAGTCCCTTAGCAACCATGGAATAGATAGATAGATAGATAGATAGATAGATAGATAGAGTGTGTGATAGTGTGATAGTGATTATAGTAGTAGATTATAGAGTACTATAGTAGAGCTGTGGTACACTATAGTACTAACGTTTTAGCAGATTATAGTAGTAAAGTTGTAACAGTAGTAAAGTTGTAGTGTATTATTGTAGTATATTATAGTAGTGTATTATTGTAGTAGATTACAGTAGTATAGCTGTAGTAGATTATAGTAGTAGTGTGATAGTGTGATAGTGTGATAGTGTGAGAGTGTGAGAGTGTGATAGTGTGATAGTGTGATAGAGTGATAGAAGATAGAGTGAGACATAGATTTGATCTGCATGAAATAAGTTATTGGTTATACTGTATTGTAATGAGACCAAAGATAGATAGAACGGAACGAGAATACAGGTACACTTTGGAACAGTTAATACCGCAAACAGTAATTTCCAAGTACCTACTTTCTCAAGTAACATATTAAAAACATCAACTTGTCATAACTGTACTTATTATTTTGTCTATTGGGAACCCTAGGAAATTCGTAGTACATGGGTGCAATCCAATTTCTCCAGGTATTCGAGCCTCTATTCTCTCTATTGTAATGTAGTATGGAGTAGTGTAGTTCAGTATAGTGTACTGTAATGTAGTATAGAGTAGTTCAGTATAGTGTACTGTAGTGTAGTATAGAGTAGTTCAGTATAGTGTAGTATAGTGTAGTATGGAGTAGTGTAGTGTAGTGTACTGTAGTGTAGTATGGAGTAGTGTAGTGTAGCAAGAAGATCCAGTCCATATATCCAGATTTCATGTAGTATTCAGAGTCCATGAATATTCAAAGTTCATATTGTAACCAGAGTTGATGAACACTCAGAGTTCATTAGTATCAGGAGTTCAGGAATATCCAGATTTCATTAATATCCCAACCTGACAAATACGCAGACTTCATGTAGTATCCAGAATTCATATAGTTCCAAAACTTGTAATGTAGTATATTTTATTATAGTATGGAGTAATATAGTATGGAGTAATATAGTATGGAGTAATATAGTATGATGTTATATAGTATAGAGTAATATAGTATGGTTAATATAGTATGATGTTATATAGTATAAAGTAATATAGTATGGTTAATATAGTATAGTATGGAGTAGTGTAGTGTAGTATGGTGTAGTGTAGTATGGTGATTCCCAGTTACGAGCCCTGGGCCCTCATACTTAAATAGCTTTACATAGGACACACCAAAGTCACCAGGAACAAAAAATAAAGACATATTCTTAATTAGGTAATATAGTAAATACTCTTTATAGTCAAATCAAGTTTCTGATTTTCTTTTTTTTTGGCTGGATGGTACTTTTAGAACCTACTAACTCATGGATCCAAGTGCACACGTGACCAAGGTCATGCGCCCCCCCTCCATACTCGTTCGCGCTATAACGCCAAGTCACTCCACGTTAAACTAATCTCCCTCACCATGCTTCTTGTCCCTCTCTTCTTAGCGCTGTGCGCTGTGGTGACAGCAAATCAAGTCGTCTTCAATGACGGCGCTTACCTGCAGGTGTGTGAGGGCATGTACTCCAAAAAAGACTGGGGTGGCAGTTTCTCCCCTCATATCTCCATCAATCTAGACCATTTCTCCCTATCCGACAAGGCCAAGGGCAAGCTGCTGGGTAAAGTGAATTATATTGTTTTTGCCATCAAGGATCTTCACCGGTTGGGAAAATCCATTTCTGCCAATTCCAAAAAATATATCTGTGATGAGTTGGCCATTGATCGGGGCTTTTGCAGTCCTCTGGAATTTGGTACGTTTTTGATTGATGGCGATTACTCAAATACTACTATTCACGTGGGTCAATTGACTGGAACGGGAAAGACAAATTTAACCTATCATGTGCTAGAAACGGGCTATTACTGTGTATCTTCTGTGGCCATCCTTGACCAGGTTCGCTATGGGGGTTACGTGTCGTTCCAAAATGCTTTTGGATATTTGAGTGCACTGGAGATTCCCAAGTTACCAGCATATGGTATTTTAACTCTTTGTTATGCCGTGGCTTTAGCCTTGTATGGCTTCCAATTCTTCAAGAAGAAGGATAAGAACCAGATCTTGCCTTTGCAGAGGTACTTGATGGCCATGTTGGCTTTTTTGACCTTTGATACACTTGTGATTTGGTCTTATTACGATTTGGTCAACCGTACGCTGAGGACTACTTGGTTTGTTCGCATGTATGGTGTGTTCTTATCGATCTTGAGCTCTCTTAAAACCACCTTCTCGTTTTTCTTATTGCTTCTCATTGCTTTGGGTTACGGAGTGGTGGTTTTAAAACTCCCAAAGAAAATCATGACCCGCTGCAAGATCTTTGCTGGCGTACACTTTGCCGCATCCATGTTTTATTTGGTGGGAAGCTACAACTTCAATATTGCCAATTCCGTGACCACCGATTTTGACTCGGCGTACGACGGAAGCGTGTGGGATATCCTTCCGTTAATCCCCGTGACCATCACTTTATCTGGTTACTACGTTGCTATTTTGGTGTCCATCAAGCTGACCACCACCAAGTTGCACAAGCAAAGACAGGTGATCAAGTTACAGTTGTACGAGAACTTGGCCCGTATCATCAGTGGGTCTGTGTTGTTGACAGTGGCTGGACTTGTTCTTTCCAGTATCATTGTGTTATCGTTGTCCAATGATGATATGATCAACTCCAACTGGAAGGGCTCGTACTTCTTCGTGGAGTTCTGGCCCAGTTTCATCTTCTTTGCTATTTTCTTGGGTGTGGCCTGGTTATGGAGACCCACGGAAACTTCTTACATGTTGGCAGTGTCCCAACAACTTTCTACAGGCGAAGGAGAGGGTGAAGAAGGAGGCAGTCTTCCCCATGGCCATGAGTTTGAGTTGGACGACGTGTCGTTGATGAGCCACAGTGACGACGAAGCCAGGACCCGTGATAGTTTTGAGTTGAGCCAACCGGACCAACCTCCAAAGTACGAGTCAGCTGACGTGGACCACGTACCTTCCACCTCCACCGCCAGCAATACACTTTTTGAGCTTGGCGATGAGGAAGACGAAGATGCCAAGAAACTGCCTAGGGTGTAGGGGCACTAAAAAGCCGGGAGGACTTTTGAGCTGTTGATACAAATTCTAATCTAAAGGTTCTAGTATCCTCTTCTATTGCCATACGTATTGATTCATCCTAGAATAGACGCAGAAGGAACAGGAGGAGAAAGACAGAAAGACCGAAAGACGGAGAGATCGAAAGAGAGGACAATAGGACGTGATTCAATGGAATGGAGCACGTGACCTTGGTGTTATATGCATCCAATCATCATAGGTTTTTGATCCACCAATTGAAATTTCATAAGAAAGTTATTTGGATCTTCGCCAATCTTTGGTTCAATCTCTGAATAATCATAATGAGTAATAAAAAAAACATCTCAAGTCATTTTGGATCACACTGATCTTGGATTTTTGAGTTTCCAATTAATTCCTGCAGAAGACATCGAATCTTCTTTAGTAAAGTCTCTTTCCGAGTCCTTATTGACTATCGTGTTGAATAGTCTTGTTTTTGTCCAAACTCTGGATGATTCATTAGTTTCATCCATGATATCCTCCGACTCATCTCTCTGCACTCTCCTATTTCTGCTTCTCGGAAAATCATATTTCAATCACTTCAACTTAAACACCGGCCCAGATGGTACCACCGTTGGCGTGCACATCTTGCGAAAGAGTGTCGACCTTTCTGTCCCAGTCAACCAAATGGTGGTGCAAGGTCTCGACCTGGTCCAAGTTTAAGATACGGGGCTGCAACCACGTGACCACCAACATCAGTTCGATCTGATTGACGAAACCCTTGATCAAACCGAGAGAGAAACACTTGATGATCAAGAACTCCACCTGGTCATGCGGCGTATGGGTGACTTCACTGATTTCCGAGAACAGCAACCTCTTATTGGTGGTAGGCTTCAAGGATACCAACTCCAACAACGCCATGATGACGATTTTCTGGTTCAAGAAAGGCTGGTGGTGGGCGAGTTGTGGAGCCTTGGCAAGAGCCGATTTCAAAACCACGTTAAATTTCAGCAAATTTCCCGAGTTCAAGTGGTGGATCAACTCGTGTAACCAATAATAGTCGTTTGCTGGGTCAGAGATAGACTCCAAGATATCGTGAAGAATCAATTCACCGAAATTGTAGATCTTATCGCCCAACAATGCAGCAATACAGAGATCATAGCAGAAGGATACCCTTTCTGGTTCAGTCATGGGAGTATTGATCAGCGACAAGTAAAGCAAACCATTGGTATAGAAAAGATTATAGTTCTCGGTGATCTTATACTGCAGGCACTTGGTCAAGTAATAAGCAGCATTGATCTTGGAGCTATAATCATTTTGCAAAGTAGAATCAAACTTATCATTAAGCGACTCTAAAATATCATCAGCCTCCGTCAACTTGTGCAACAATAAAGCTTGACGAGCAATTTGTAAGTTGATATAAACAATGGCTTCATCAGCCGCCACAATATCATCCAATTTTTCAAGGCGACGAGACGATAATTGTTTAGAAAGTTGAGTAGTCAAAGAGGCCTTCAAATCAATCAAATTATCATAACAATCGGTGCTATTTTCAAATGCCAGCAACAAAAAATCAATGACACTAATAGAGTTCAACTTATCTTGGAACTTGGCCACGAAGTTATGGAAAAGCTTGGCACGTAACTGATTCTCCTTAGATTCTGGGTTCTGATAGATTCCATCTAAGCACAATGTCAACTGATTCCACAACTTGCGCTCGTAGTAGTCCTCCAATTGATATAGAGATTCAGAGATCAGAGAGCTGGGCGACTCTTGGCGGAAGTTAGCCAATACTGTGGAGAGATCCGTATCGATTTGCATAGAAGTCATTGGAGAAATACAGAAATACAGAAAGACAGAAGGCAAAAATTCAGGTGGGTCTGGGTTTGAGGTGTTGGTAGTAGTTTTGGTAGTAGTAGTAGTAGGTAGTAGTAGTAGGTAAGATTTGGTGGTTGTTTTTGGTGGATGTAAGTGAGTGCGAAGTGGCAACGCGAATTTAGTGAGACTGACTGAGACTGACTGAGACTGACACTGAGACTGACTGACACTGAGACTGACACTGACTGACACTGACTGACACTGACTGACACTGACTGACACTGACTGACACTGACTGACACTGACTGACACTGACTGACACTGACACCGACACTGAGACTTAGACAATATGATTGTGAGAGAGAGTCCTTGGTAACACCAGTGTACCTCCTCCCACTCATTATTCAAAACTCATTATTCAAAACTCATTATTCAAAACTCATTATTATTGATACGATAATGTTGCTCTGATAAATTCGTCTACTTGATACAGTCTTTTTCAAAATAATACAAACCAACCTCTAGATTTAAGAATACAGAATCTTAAATTTCAATGATGATTGGTTTGTGAAACACTATGTCATTTGAGTTTAACGTCTCTATGAAGGGGTACAGACGTTTTTGAGGTATTGGGTTGTTTAATTTGGCTAGTTCTGGTTCTAATCATTTTGCCCCCTCGTTTGAATAGTTTTGAAAAACACTGTATTAGCCTGACTCATATTTGTCTGATTCATTTGTCTGATTCATTTGTCTGATTCATATCAGTCTACTTAATAATTAGTCTGACTAATGTGGATAATCAATATTCATTTAACTATATTGGTTTACTTAGAATCGAACTATTGAACTAGTATATTGAACTAGTATATTGAACTACTATATTGAACTACTATATTGAACTACTATATTGAACTACTATATTGAACTAGTATATTGGCCTACTATATTGAACTAGTATATTGGACTACTATATTGAATCAGTATATTGAACTAGTATATTGACCTACTATACAGTGTTTTTCATAGTGATTCAAACTAGTCTCCAGGTTTAAGAGCTCAGAATATTAAACACTCTAATGAAAGTTGGAGTGAAACATTAAGCCATTTGGTTTGTAATACTGTGTGAAGAAGAACAAACCTTTTCGAGTTATTGGCTTGTTTAATTTTGGTACTTCTGGTTCCAAACATTTAGCCACCTGGTTTGAATAGTTTTGAAAAGCACTGTACAGTGTTATTCGAAACGACTCAGACCTGCGCGACAGAATGGTTCAAACCAAGAAGACAGAATGTTTCGGACCACACTAGCAAAATTAAACAAACCACTCTTCGTTGACTAATTACATAGCCCCATCCCAAGGTGTTCTATACAGGATAAACATAAAACCAGTTCGGTTTCGTTTCATACTGCAAGACTCCCAAATGCAGTACATATATTAGGCAATCCTCCAGATTTAAGATTTCAGAATATTGAAATCCAATGAAACCTGGTGTGAAGCATATATATAAGCTATTTGGTTTGAAACGATGTGCTAAGGGGTACGAAACTTTGTGAATTATTGGTTTGTTTAATTTTGCTAGTGTGGTGTGTATCATTTTGTCTTCTTGGTCCGAATCATTTTATCGCGCTGGTATGAATTGTTTCGAATAACACTGTATATGCTTGCATGTTTCAGATGTGATACATTTCAGACCTTGCATTTGTGTATGCATTTGCCACTGAACCTGCAACTCTCAAACCTGCGACTCTCAAACCTACAGCTCTCAGTATATATAGTAGAGGATCCCCAGCCTATCACTCCAATTCTTAACACCATATTAAGTACTGGATACAACCTTCCTTGAAGGTAAGTGTTCTTTACCCTTCATGACATATCCCTCAGGTTGCCTCATATAGATCTCCTCCTTTAACACTCCATTGAGGAATGAAGTTGTAATATCCATCTGTTTTATAACCAATCTTTGCTTCACTGCAATGGCTAAAACCATTCTCAAACTTTGGTATCGTATAACTGGCGAGAATGTTTCCTGCTAATATATCCCTTCCTTTCTGGAAGTTTCCTATCACCACTAGTCTAGCTTTATATAGACCCCCATCTTTCAATGCAAATACCCATTTGGCGCCTATCGGTTTGCGTCCCTCTGATAGTTTGACTAACTTAGTCCTTATCATCAATATCCGATGTGACATATACTCCCCCTGAAGTAGCGAGGTACTTGAATAGTCCCAAAACGAAACATATGAAATCAGCGCACATGACTTTGAGATATTTGATACAGAATCCAATGAAGGGGATTAAGTTCGAAAGAACTCGAGATGATAAAGTTTTCGAAGTGTTTGTGGATGCAGTTCTTGCAACAAACACTGTAACCAGTGGCCAGGACCACCAGTGGTAATACTAAACCATCATTGTTACCACCAGTATTAATACTGTTATTTTGTGGTACTAATAGAGACTGTGCTCCAGGTGACCATGTGCTATGGTGTTGGAAACAGATTCAACCATAACACTTTTTCGTCCACATCCATGAAGAGGTATTCTATTGATTCTAGACTCGTCTTGTAGTTTTGTACAGTAGTATACAGTAGTATACAGTAGTATACAGTAGTATAGAGTAGTATAGAGTAGTATAGAGTAGTATAGAAGAGTAGTGTGGTGGCGTGACTGCTATTGGAGTTTTGGTAATGGTTTGTTTTAAAGTGGTCTTGTGTATAGTGTCGAATACTCGACCTCGAGAGTAATAATCTACCAGTTAAGGTATCTATGAATATTGACTCCCACAGTGGTCTGTGTAGTCAGTCAGTCAGTCAGTGGTCAGTGGTCTCTGTAGTTAGTAGTCAGTCAGTAGTCAGTGGTCTCTGTAGTTAGTAGTCAGTCAGTAGTCAGCAGCACTGAGTAGTAGTAGTAGTAGTAGTAGTGGTAGTACTTAGAGTAGCAGTACTTAGAGTAGTAGTAGTCTCTAGTATGATTGGCATGTAGTAGTGTATTCTATAGTATGTACATTTTCATTATTGACTAGGGTTGGAGATAATACATATAGTATGAGAAGACGGTACAGTGTTATTCGAAACAATTCAGACCAGCGTGATAATATGTTTCAAACCAACAAGATAAAACGATTCAGACCAATAATCCCAAAAGTTTCGTACAATTCTATATACTGGAATCTTAAACCTGCATATAAACGATTGCCTCGTATGTACTTATATTTGAATTGGTAGTCTTGCAGTACCAAATCAATGGAGGGTCAAACCGGAAAGGAACATGTACTAGTTTTGTTTCTTGTGGCTATGTGTATAGATTTGATTAATTTTGCTAGTTTGATTTGAATCGTGTTGGCGTGTTGGTTCGAAACATTTTGTCTTGTTGGTTCGAAATATATTGTCGCGCAGGTTTGAATAGTTTTGAAAAACACTGTATTTCGCAGTAAATGGTTCTTGACCAAAGAATATGCGAATCAGTCCACACAAGACCTACTACAATTCATATCCAAAAAACATCCCAAAATACATCAAAGTCTTGATTAGAGGGAAGATATATACGGACCAAAAAGAGAATAAGAGAATAAAGAAAAGCCTCTATTTTCAAGTGGGTACAACTATAGTCTTTTGTTGAACTTGTGTACAGGACACAATGAATAGTACTATCTGCAGTACAAAGTGGTGAACACTGAGTTGGGCAGATGAGCCAGGCTTACATATGTCTACAGATACAATATACAGATGAAACCAAGCAGAGTGTTTATGATAAGTGTATTACTAAGAATGTATGATACTGTATGACATTCCAAAGTTGCATTCGATGTACGAAGATGAACCCGAAGGATTGTTGAGAAAGCAGCACTGCTGTTTCTCTTATACCGCAGTTCACTCACGAGACTTTGGGTCATGTGAAGGCTCACCACACCTCAATATAAAACGACAAGCTTCCACTATTTTATAACACCACCAATATATATATATATATATATATATACATATATTAACTGAGGGACGACATACCAAGATGTCTCTTCACACCAGACCCATCAATATATTTAGTGTAGTGGTACTGATGTTCACCAATGACTTGGATTGATTTCTCTACAAGGATGTATCCTGTGTATAACGGCCAACCCCGTCCTCGGAACCGAATGAAGAAAGGAGCCCAAGACGGGATCCCAAGAGCAGAACCGACCAGACCAAACAGAAAGGTTACTATTACTATTACTACTACTTCTTTGAACACTGATACTACTACTTTTCTGAATACTACTAATACTACGCCAGTACACTAATACTGCGCACTGGCTCAGGGAACTACCACAGTAGACTAGCTAGTGGCAAATCTAGTAGTTTCTAACTTAAAGGATCCATTGTAGTCTCATTATTGGAACGAACCATTGACTATCTTGATTTTGTAATGCAACCCAAAGAAGTCCAATCCAGACCAGTTCCAGTCCAGACCAGTTCCAGTCCAGCCCAAAGAAGTCCAGTCTATACCAGTTCCAGTCTATACCAGTTCCAGTCTATACCATTTCCAGTCCAGACAAGTTCCAGACCAGATCCGGCCCAAATACTCATGACTAGATACACAGACTTTTAGGTCTCGATCCCATACCGTAACCATAGTATCATGATCAGTGCGTCATATGTGTAACTTCCTCATTGTAGTATCTTCAATAAGAGCAGCTCTCCAGTAACAGTAACTTTCTAATAAGAGTGGCTTTCCAGTGTAGTAATTCCAACTTTCTCTGAAGTTGCTGTATACTTTCGGGGGATAATTTCTGGAGATATTTTCTGAGGATACTTTCTGGGGATACTTTCTGGGGATATTTCATGAGACCACAAGCTAGAGCAAGCTGAAGTATTGGAGAAACAACCCGGTTAAAAGCCATGCATTTACAATGCATTCCCCTGGGATTCAAAAGGTTATCCGCACAATTCTCAACTCATCAAGTACTATATTCCGACAGTCCCATATGATTAAGATACATCTCCACTATAAGTACCAAACGGTTCACATTCACATGAAATGTCTATACAACCATAGCCAGAGTTGTCTAGAACATGAGTTGTCTGGAAGAGTTGTCTAGAACATGAGTTGTCTGAAAGAGTTGTCTGGAAGAGTTGCCTGGAAGAATTCTTTTGAACATGAATTGTCTAGACATAGATAATCCATTCTTTGTAGTCATGATTCTTGGTTCTCCACTCTATGATACTTTGGGTATCACCAGGTCCTAACCGATATAGGTTGACGGGGTGACATTGTAGTAATAAGGTCACTAGACTATTTCTGGTTCCAGTACCGTAAATCCTTGAACCTGCTAATTTGATCAGGCATAGTTCCAAACTGAATTGCTCTAGATATTCAAAAATCACCCGTGGTACTTAGTCATAGTCGATTATAAGCCACCAAGTTCATCTCCTCAATATCTAAACAATTGTATCTGAATTTCACAGATCTTCACAGTAAGTAGAGCCCATCCAGTCTAGAATCTATTAGAGTTTTTCCCCATAGTACTAGTAATCAGTATAGACTTCTAGTCCTTGGACTCGTCTAAAAACTCCTTCATTTCCTCCCAGCTGGCCATGTTCTCTTGCATCACTTGCTTGCCCGCACGCACGTACGCCAACATCACGTTAAGCCACTTCTTCTCCATCTTGCGTGTATACTCTTCAAACGTCACCTTTAAGTTTTCAGTCAACTTGACAAGGTCGCCATTGGAGAGCTCAATCAATTGATCAAGCTTGTTAATCTCCTTCTCAATGTGCTGCATACGACTCTGGTACATGGTACGCTCTGTAGTGTTGGAATCGCCCCCCAGAGAAGCCACAGGCTCCTTGAAAGGATCATCGGGCAAATGGAAAGCTGTCTTGTTTCCACCAAAAATCCCGTACCATGATTTCTTATGATGTACACCTTTTTTGAGTTGCCTCAGTTCGACTCTCTCGATGGCAGAAGCAATAGAAGGACTATCGATATTCAACTCCTTCAAATGGCGTAATGATTGATCGTCGTACTTAGCCAGGTTGGTGAGTTCCTGGATCTTGCCGAATTTGAGCTTGTAGAGAAGTTTAAACTGGAGTAACTTGTACTTGTAGAACTTGATCAACTGTAAGGCCAGGTAGTAATACTGCATGAACTGGTTGATGGGTTCTTCCCATTGAGGAATCACTTGCGTGTGCACATAATGCTCCACTCCAAGAAAATTGGAATCGATCGTCAGGCCAAGTTTTTCAATTGCCACTGAAAGCTGGCCCAGGTTTCCTGCCAGATGGCTGCTCAGGTGGCTGCCCATGTGGCTAAAATGCTGAGTCTGATCATTTCCACTCACATGAATTGCGTCGACATGGTCATTTCCAGCCAAATTACTGGTCTGATCCTGATCATTTTGGAATTGTGGATCTCGATTCGGAGAATTCGATGGTTTATAACTTTTTGTAGCAGTTTCATGGATCTGGAGAGAGAAGTTATTGAGGTTTCCACCCAATTCAATCAAGGTATCCACCATGAGCTTCAAGTTGCGGATATTCTTGGAGTTGAGCTTATTCAAATCGCCAAGCACCTTGATGTTGGCATGGAAGTTGCGTTCAAATGCAATCAACTCTGATGGAATTTCTTGAAGCCACTCCTTCTGCATGTGGTCATTGATATCGGGCAAATTCAGCTCCTTCAGGCTGTAGAGCCGAATCTCGCTGTTGAGCCGATGTAGATCATCGTTCATCTTCAGGAGATTGACGAGGTGGTCCAGAGAGTGAAGGTCGAAGCCTGTGACCGAGGGTAGAAGCAAGTAGAGCCCGTTCTGGTCCGTGGTATCGTTTGGATTGGCTAAAAGAAGGTTCTGCGGCAACTGGTTGACGGGAGGCTCGTTGACAGCATTCTCCCAGCATAATTCATAGTTGGGGTCCAAGAACTTAAGAAGTAAAGGACAATTTTTCAAGGCATCATTCGAATCAAACACCACATCCTTGAGGAATTGTGCAAAGTACCTTTTCCGCACATCAATAATCAGCATTTCTTTGGTACTATCGATCGAATTGATCAAGTAAGTAAGAATGGTGTGTTTTTCGGGAATAGGTGGAATAATCACACTGGGAAAAAGCTTAACCAAGTTATCGCGGAGCGATTTGAACTCAGAATAGCGTCTTTTCACGATAATAGGTTCAGACCCATCCACAGAAAGCTCTATCAAGTATACGGTAGTGGTGGAGTTCAACATCCGTTCACTGGTGATGACGTTGATATGGAGACGGGGGTTTTGGAGCCACTTTTTGATTTTTTGGGAGAGCCCTAGCGAGTCGTTGACTAATGCATGCAGACCAAAATCAACGAAACTATCCTGGAGGTAAGACGAGTCAGTCTTGGCATCGCCTCCATAGAACAGAGGGTTATTATCCTGTTCGATTTCTAGAAAGCTATCACTCATAGTCAAACAGATCGGGGAGTTAGATCAAAGGTAAAATGAAATGAAGATGATTAAGGTCAAGTCGAAATTGTAAGGTCAAGTCGAAATTGAGAGACAAGTCACAGATCAGATATATGATAATGAATGAAGAGTCAAGTCTCGGGTTGGTAAACTGGAAGTCAGGTAGATCAACTTTCGGATATGATGTGTCAGACAACAAATAATCAGTATAGAAGTAGACAGGAAAAGCTTCTGTAATATTGAGCAATCAATGAAATCCTTAGTAGTCTCAATCAATAGTCAATGGAACCTTATAGATACGTGATCAATATATGACAATAAGACTCAGTAATCACAATATCAAGACAATGAAAAGATTCGGAAATTGAGTGGAATTGGATTCTCGTTAATCAGGTTTAATCGTAGGAAGTGAATAGACTGGTTAATTGTAGACTGGTTAATTGTAGACCAGTTATGTTGTAGACCAGTTATGTTATAAACCAGTTATGTTATAAACTAGTTATGTTAAAGACCACTTATGTTATAAACCACTTATGTTATAAACCAGTTATGTTGTAGACCAGTTATGTTGTAGACCAGTTTTTGTATTAGACCGGTTATTGTTGTGAAGTTGTTGTCTCGTGGAGTTGTTGTCTCGTGGAGTTGTTCTGCTGGACTGAGGATTTGACGGTGGCAAGAATGGATGGATCAAACTAGAAGTATAGTAGTCAGAAACGTATACCCTTAATAAACTTTTGAAATCTCTTCAACACTTGGAAACCGTAAAGAGGCCGTGGAGAAACTGTTAATAAATAAATCACACCTTTTGATAACCAAGGGATCGAGATATACGGATGTATGGGTGTATGGATGTATGGATGTATGGATGTATGGATGTATGGATGTATGGATGTATGGGTGTACAGCTGGTTGCTTGGATGGATAGGGGGATGGCTGTATGAATGGCTGGATTGTTGTGGATAGGACAATTGATGTATGGAAGGGTATAATTGATAGACGAGTAGATGGTATGATGAATAATGACTGAGAGGTGTGAGTTTGGTGTATGGCGTCTGGTGTGTGGCGTCTAGTGTATGGGAGTTTGGTGTATGGATGTTGGTATTTGGAGGTTGGTGTATGGAGGTTGGTGTATGGATGTTGGTGTATGGATGTTGGTGTACGGATTCCAGTATATGCAGTCTGTATAGATTATTCGAGGTTAAATCCCGAATTTGCCTGAATTGGTGGTGCACTATGGGGCTTGTTAGGCTGCTATGGGAGTAGTGAGTGGAGTGTGAGATTAGGAGTGGGTCGCGCGGGAGAATGAATAGTGCCTCCCAGGGCTGCGAACCACCGCTTCACTATACTGTCCACTACCTTCCCTATTATACACTATTCTATACACTATTCTATACACTGTACAGTGTACTATACAGTGTACTATCTATTGTCACTATATATGAATACACCAGCAACTTATTGGGACTTTCGAGTAATAGCATCCAGCTTCCCGAATCCACTTTTAATTTGTTAGTAGTCCAAAAATAACCGTGTGGATATTGATAACATCAGACACACCAAAATTTTTAAAGTATAATGACAAGACATTGCTGGGATGAAACTCAGAAGTTATTGCTGGAATGAAACTTAGAAGTTATTGAGGAGATAAAATGTCCATATTCATAGAAGGTAACAAAGAAGTGGAATAGAAGTATCTCTTGTCAGGTCGTAAAGTTCAGAAAGATACCACTGTCTAACTAGTATACACCAAAGACTTCCATGTCGTTAGATATACTAAAAAACCAAGGATCGGTATTCCTGTTTTCAAGCTAATGTTCATTTCTGGACCAAACAATCCTTTCTAGATGTAAGCTCCACTATAATTTGAATTGGCCACTTCAATTCAATCTGTCCCAATTAGTTAACTCTGAAGCTTCACATAGATTCACCGATATATTCAGAGAGTAATTTTGTTGGACTTCTCTACCACGAGATACTAGGTCCACTATGTCCACTATGTCCACTATGTCCACTAGGTGCACTAGGTAAACGTAGTAGTGTGGGGTTTCCGGTTCAACTTAATAGCACCATTAATGATTCATTGTTATCAAGAGGAATCAGCACTAACGGAGTTGATACTGACCCATAGTAACAATAACTATAGGTAATCTTATTAGTAGGCAATAGCAGTAGTAGAGTTGACTGTAAAAAGGAGAAAACCTTTATTGCACAAAATGAATCTTGTTGTCAAAGTGATGGGTCCAGAAACTATCACAAGATATCACTGGGTACCCAAGTCACCACTTTCTTAAGCAATGCATTTCGTATTCATCATTGCATTAGGTGATTCAGCAGTAGGTATTCAGTAATACCTTAGTAATTTTCATTGGGTATTCAGTAGTTGTATATGAGAATTCAAAGTTCTATGAGTAGTCATAGAAAATTGTACTTGATAGTGAGAGGTCAAAAATGGCAATCATCGTTAGTAGTAAAAAACCAAATAATTATAGCATTCTAGTAGTAGTCATTGGAAGTCACAATATAGGGGGTCACAATACTCATAGATTCATGGACCAATAGTGTCATAATCAGTAGTAGGAATTCATAATCATGGGAGTTTCAAGATCAAATCATTCTTCTCTTTACTGGTGTCTTCAACCCTTGCCTAATCAAACCATAAATGGGACATCAAAAGCCGGTCGAAGTTTCAAACTCCAAAACTTGATCATATGTTTCGATAGTGAATCAGAGCATTAGTGACCGTTGTTGATGACTCATGACCCACAAAAGTATCAAACAGACTTTGACTGAGGAATGTTAATAATAAGTTATGGAGTCAGACAGTACGTACGTCAAATACTATGGGGTCCAAAGGAGAACTCGATCTTTCAGATATGGAAATCATTGGCTTAGGGTATCAAACACTCAGACAGAACCCATATACTATCCATATGGTTGTCGTAGACCAAAAGATAGTAATAGCGGAAACAAGATATAACCGATCTATTATAGTTTTTATACTTTTGCAGCATGTAGTTTGTCACTCAAGTTGTTATATATGTTTTTGCAGCATGTTTTTAGTCACCCAATTCACTGTGGTTCTTTTTTTGCAGCATGTCATTAGTCACTCAAATCGTTGTATTTCTTTTTTGCAACATATTGTTCACTGTGTTTCTTTTCTGAGAAAAACAAAATCCAAGGGTAACCTTTAGGGGGGATAGTACGGCTTTAAATACTTTTTACAAAGTGGGGAACATATGCAAGTTTGAGGGGATGGTGGCAAAGCGCAATATGCGAGTTTCACCAGTTGTTTCAGGTGAGCGCCTCTTCCGCAAATGCGGTGTTGCAATTGCAGCCTATCCCCACCCGCGATAACGAATATAAAAGGAGGTGTCCGCCCCTATATTTATTCTCACTACAATAATGCGAAACCAAAACTTTATAATGATATGATACTTAATAGATTACTAAAATGAATGTGATGGATTTTGGTATGGATTTGATGGTATAACTTCTATGGTATAACTTCTATGGTATAACTTCTATGGTATGTGACTCTATGGTATGTGACTCTATGGTATGTGATTCTATGGTATGTGATTTTAGGTGACTTTAAGAGATGAAATGTTATGAGATGCAATTTCATGGTATGGACTTTATGGTATGGACTTTATGGTATGGACTTTATGGTATGAACTTTATGGTATGAACTTTATGGTATGGACTTTGGGGTATCTGATTTTATATCTACGACTGTCTAGCTAACATTTAACGAGTGGAGACTGAATGGTTTCCTTTTACTTGCATATTCCAGGGCAGATGATATGGTGTTGTATCTTTCAAAATTGAGTTGTGATCAAAGTTTTGTTTACCATTAAGCTATTTTGAAAGAACTCTAATGAATACATAAAGCTCCCATTTGAACACAACCAGCTGAGACCGCTCAAACCAAGAGTTAAATCTTGGACTACCCTGAATGATACGACCCCGAAGATTTCAAAACAAAGAAAGAAAAAAAGAAAAAAGGAAAAATAAATGCAATTCTAGTGTCTTTTAACAATAGTGGGTTATTTATTAACAAGGAGTCTTGAGTTACTGGCAATAAGGTTTACTCTGAATACTCAATTGATCATTCAAGGCATCAACAACTTCTATTCATTCAAATCCAGTTCTCAAATGGAAAGAGCCCAAGCAGAAGAAAGTCTCCATCCATAGGTGAACCATGCAAAATATGATGGTGCTGTGGAAAAATTATATGATGAATTCTTCAAGGGAATACAGTCAATGGTGAACGGTATATAGTCGTGGACAACCTTTCTGAAAGGTAAATTCATCAAAAACGGCGTTCCCCGATATTCCTTTATGGTTCTCGTAAATTTCCATTAGACCACATATATTTTTCCTTTCATTTCTTTACAATGCAGTTTCGTTTTTAGCTAAAGCAGATTGCATTATTAGGAGGAGAAATACAGTTCAACATTACAATGAGACGGATATTTATTTACGAAAGCAATTGAAGATAAGGTATAGCTAATAGTCGACAATACCTTTTTTTAAGGATTTGACTATCTGCACCCTTCCCAAAAAGGATAATTGAGGCTGCTAAGGTTCCGCAAGACGCCACAAACGGTATGGTGAGACTTTATCTAAAAGCCCATTCCTCTGCAATTGTTCCCAAATCCGCTCAGCTATTGTTCAAACCCGCTTTTCTGTCCGAAGACAACAATCGCCCTTCAAATTGATGTTCCCCCTTCAAAGATGAAGTTTCCAAAGGCTATTGCTTCTCTTATAAAGATGAGCTCTTCAGGAGGAGGAGATACAGAACCAAGAAGAAACAAGAAGAAACAAGGAAAGTCATGAAAGTCATGAAACTCATACAATTCATAGTGGTGTTTTCCTTGACCTGCACGGGGGCATATTCCAATCCACATGTCCCTTTATCCTTCTTTGCCAAGGTTAATGGGACTTTGACCCCACTTTTCCATGTATCCCATTGGCTGAGTGATGGGGTGCTTCAGGTAATGTCGTATGGACTGGTTCAACCGGACCTTTTCCCTCCCACCAAGTTCATTGTTCAAGGCCTGAGTGCTCATACTGAAGAGACTTTTAGCCCAGGGTATGTTGGATTTTACCTGGACTTCCTCTCTTTTTCTTCATTTATCCCGGAGACAGGCTTTGAATTGGACCCGGACATGAGAATCCGCAATAAGACCTTTTACTCGTGTGAAGTGTTCCATCATACTTTCCCACTGATTTTGAGCGATAAAAAGGGCGCCAATTGCTTCGAAGTGGAACTATACCTTTTGGCATACGATCGTGTGTCCAAGAGTGCTGTCAAAGCCGTATCACGGGAGATCCCCATGGCCTTATTTGCTAACTTCAATGGTACTTTGGAACCACTCTCTGGAATCAAGCTTGGGCCCAATTTCGAGAACCTCAACCTATTTGTTCATAGATATCCTTGGACCAAGCCGGTGGAAATCACTTTTTCAGATAACTTTGGGGTGATTAAGAAGCCACGGTTTCAAGATTCAGAGTATGTGGTGCTTAATGAAGGTCGGTTTGAGTATGGCCCAAATGTTGTCCCCACCACTATTTTGTTGAGCAGTGACTGGATGCTTCTCCATGGTCCATTCTACTCGTGTGCATTGGATAAAGAGGAAGTAGACTCAGTACGGGGTATATCTCGGACGATTCCCCAGGATTATGAACCATATTGCTTGGAGGTGGAGATCTATGTTAGACCATATGAGACCATTGGCACCACATTGAGTGTCAAAGTCTAGGGATAACGAGAAACAGATCATATCCTTGGTAACAGGAAGAATTTAAAAAGATCGTGGGAATTGAAATATGGGTTTATGGTGCTTTGGAATAAAAAAATGAGTTCCGATAGTGGTATTTGGAATTGAAATGGGTTTGTGGCAACCAAACAACAATTGAAGATCAATGATACTGAATGACAAATATCCAGACTGAATTGATCCAAAGCAGCAGAAAAGAAACGTTGTGGTATTCAGCCTTTGGTATTACCCAGGTCACATGAGCAGGCGTTGCAGGCCAGGGTTTGAGATAATGATTTCGTATTGCGGAAAAATTAGTCTCTAGTGAACCTTATTGGTTCCATTGGTTCCATTGGCTCCATTTGTTTTGACCATTAAAGTACACTTTAACTTAAGCTTTTGGTTTGTCTAAAGCTTATGGTGTGCTCAGTATGGGAATTAATGCGGAACCAAGGGTTATTTCCAACACCACAAGTTATTCCCTCGTGAGGTATAAGCCTTAGGTATAAGCCTTAGGAATAAGCCATAGGTATAAGCCATTGGTATAAGCCATAGGTATAAGCCATAGGTATAACCATAGGTATAAGCCTTGGGTATATCATGGAATTAACAAGGGAGTTCACCCAGAGGTATATCGAACATTGTTAAGATCAGACAGAGGAGGGTTTATAAAATACCTCTATGCTTAGTGTGCTGGCCATTGGTTCTAACTTAGAGTATAGAACTTAGAGTGTAGCATATGGTATAGAGTGTACAGTAACTGGCCTTGGGTGTCAGGAGGATTCAGGCATAGGAACAAGGAGTCCAGGACGAAGACATATATATATATATATATATATATATATATATATGTATAGTCTTATGTTCTTTCAATGCATTTATGCCTAACTTCTTATATTCGTTGATGGATCCTCAAAGAGAGGAATCGGAGTGGCTTATATACCTTTGAGAGAAGCGTGTGACCGAAAAACTCTCCACCAGAACAATGGTAAGTATTGTTTCTGGAATGTTCGAAAGAGGCCTCTGACTCACGAGTCGTCATAATGGTCAAATGCCGTATCACCATTGTGACCATATTGGGACTGAGATGCTTCATAATACCTTCATAGGCAGGGCCCTAACTATGGTGGATCTAACATATATATATATATATATAGAGTGGAAGCCGTTCGGCGTTGAGCGATATCACGAGTAACCATATTATCATGAACTTCATAGTACACGACAGTAGTATAGATAATGGGTGTAAGAAGGCAAAAATTCCAACACTGTTGTCTTTCTCTTCCTGAAGTAAATTCTTTACCTGAAGTAAACTCTTCTGAAGTAAACCTCACCTAAAGTAAACCTCACCTAAAGTAAACCTCACCTAAAGTAAACCTCACCTAAAGTAAATCTCACCCAAAGTGTTTGCATATCTCGATAAGGCTATGAGGTCAGTGCCTTATAGTAAAAAGCATCCTTTGGATGTTTCATCCTGGTTTTAGTAGTTAAAGGACTTCCAGGTTCCCCCACTATCGTTTCTGAACTGGCGTTAAAGGATTTAAATAACTGCTTCCAAGATAGAGATTGCACCATACTTATAAGGCAATGGAGTGTAAATCAATAAACTTATAGGGTGATTCTGAGCATGAAATGAGCAGTACACTTGCAGCTCCATCGTCGAACTGTTTTCCCTCCCCCGAAGTGTTTTCCCTCCCCCGAAGTGTTTTCATCCATTACCTTTCCAATCCATTACCTTTCCATTCCATCACCAATATGTTTTCCCATTAATACAATTTCTCATACCCGAATTCGGGACTCCCACCTTATTCCTCTTGTCCTCCATGTCTCAACAAAGAAGGAACAATTTGATCATGTTTCAATCACAATATATCTTTCTCGGTAATTGTATTCATATCATCCATCTTTCTTCATCATCAAGACCTTCAAGCTTGTCCCCGAGTTTGGCAAATCACCTGACCCTCAAGCCAATTCACCTGAACCCCAAGCCAATTCCATGGCGAAGCACCAAATTCCACAAACCTTTTCGAAAGGTGATGATGTTTCATTCAACTCTCTCCTCCTTCCCTTCTCCATCATTCAGGTCAAATAACCCTTTAAGATGATCCTGATGATTGATTTTTATTGGTTGGTTGCAAGGATGGAACCAGTAAATCCAAGTTAATCAGTATTAGTAACTAACCATAAGTAAGAAACCATAAGTAAGAAACCATAAGTAAGAAACCATAAGTAAGAAACCATAAGTAAGAAACCATAAGTAAGAAACCATAAGTAAGAAACCATAAGTAAGAAACCATAAGTAAGAAACCATAAGTAAGAAACCATAAGTAAGCAATCACAAGTTCTCAATCACAAGCAGCTAAAAAGATTAGTAATAGCAACCAATGAATAACTTGAAAGATCACAAACGATAACCAATTAGAAGTAGCTAGAAAATTGTGGTGGGTAGCTTTGTGACTTCCTGGTTCCCCCACTATCATTTCTGAGCTGACATTAAAGGATTTAAATAACTGGCCTTGGGTGTCAGGAGGATTCAGTGTAGGAACAAAGAGTCCGGGGAATCACAAGTATACATAGAGGGGATTCCGCTCTAGGTTGAGCAGTATCATGAGTAACCCAAATTTCACGGATCTCATAATACTGAACAATAGTAGGAATCATAGACATTGGATTCCAAACTTCTACAATAGTAATAGTAGTATAGAGTCACAGAGTAGTACAGAGTAGTATTTGAATAGTTTTGAATAGTTTTGAATAGTTTTGAAAGTCACTGTATAACAAAGTCGTGTAGCTGTACAATAATGGTAGTTAAACAGTTAGTAGATGAGTGGGAAGGCAGGGAGCAGGGAAGACAGGGAAAAGACCTAACTTAATAACTGTTGAAGGGCTTACACAGTATACACTCCAAATACCTCAAGAATAATAATAGAGGACTAGTTATGCTGGATCTAACTGTGCCCCAGTACAGTATTTTTCAAAGCCATTAAAACAAAGAAGATAGAACGGTTCAAACAAAGAAGATAGAATGGTTCAGTAGCTTGATTCAAAGCAAACTAACAAAATTAAATAAACCAATACAATACACATAACCCGTACACCCCCAAGAAAAAAAAAAGGAAACCAGTTCATGATCCTTTCTGGTTTGACCCTTGATTGGATTTTGGTTTGGAAAGTACTTTGACTCCGAATACGCTAGACCGCATATGCGAGATACTTGTTGATAGATACTTGTTGATAGATACTTGTTGATAGATGGGCTTAAAAGATGGCTGGTTATTAATCCCACATGCTCAATTACTTTAGTCATATACCCTCCCATTGATAAAAGTGTGACTGCAACACTTCCAATTCAAATATACGTACATTATAATCTGAGGCAATCCTTTATTTCCAGGTTTAAGAATCCTGAAGATTGAATTGTAGGAAAGGATTTAGATTAATAGTTGAATCGTTGTGTTGGGTTGAATCGTTGTGTTGGGTTGAATCGTTGTGTTGGGTTGAATCGTTGTGTTGGGTTGAATCGTTGTGTTGGNGTTGAATCGTTGTGTTGGGTTGAATCGTTGTGTTGGGTTGAATCGTTGTGTTGGGTTGAATCGTTGTGTTGGGTTGAATCGTTGTGTTGGGTTGAATCGTTGTGTTGTGTTAAAACATCTTGTCTTGGGTTGAAGCATACAGTGTTATTCGAAACAATTCACACCAGCGCGATAAAATGATTCGGACCACCATAGCAAAATTAAACAAACTAATAATTCACAAAGTTTCGTACCCCTTTAGCACATCCTTTCAAACCAAATATGGTAATAATTCATACCAACTTTCATTGGATCCCAATATTCTGAAATCTGAAATCTTAAATCTCTGGAGGATTGCCTAATATATGTAACTGCATTTGGGAGTCTTGCATTACGAAACGAAACGAAACTGAACCGAGTTTTATTGTTTATCCTGTATATAACAAATTGGGAGGAGCTATATAATTAGTAAACGAATTATTGGTTTATTTTATTTTGCTACTACAGTGTTTTTCACAAATATTCAAACCAACCTTCAGATTTAAGATCTCAGAATATTGAATTCTGATTTAGTTGGTGTTTGAAACGTTATGTAATTTGGTTTAAAAGACTCTGTGAAGGAGTACGACACTTTTTGAATTACTGTGTTGTCTATTTGGGCTAGTTCTGGTTCCAAACTTATTGGCTTCTAGTTTGAATAGTTTTGAATAACACTGTATGGTCCGAATCATTCTGTCTTCTTGGTCCGAATCGTTTTATCGCGCTGGTCTGAATCGTTTCGAATAACACTGTATTCAAAGTAGTGCGACAATACAGTGTTATTCGAGAATTTCCTGGTTTTAATACTTAATAAAGATTTCACATAAACGGTTTATTTTAAATCCTGGATTGTTGACAATTTTAAAGTGGTAAGTACTATACTTTGTCAATTATTGGTCTGCTTAATTTTGCTAGTCTGGTTTGAAATATATTGCCGCACTACTTTGAATAGCTTTGAAGAAGAATATTGTCGCACTATCTTGTCGCACTGGTATGTGTTAAAGTTTCGGCGCTTTACGCTTTCAATTGTGGAGCTGTGATAACGTTTGTTAGATTCCCCTATAAACTCAACCTAGGGGTGCCGTGATAGATTTACTTATCGGCCTTGTTTCAATATTGCAGATTCCCCTTTTCTTATAGGCCAAGCCATATTGGTCTGCGTAGCCGTTAGTCTGGGTAGCAACCAATATGCAGGTTGGCTTAAATAATCCTCCTACCACCAATTTCTCCTACCACCAATTTCTCCTAGCAACATTATATATTATGTTAGAATTGTACTCATCTGCATATGCATCAAGTGTTAACGTTTAACACTTGCATGCTCCTCTATTCACGTTCCTGTAGGACACGTGAACCCGAACTTTGCTCAAGTGCCAGAAGGCACGTCATCATGAGGTACAGATGTGCTGCAAGTTCAACAAGAATCAAATATTGATCAGATTCTATTCTAATACAGGTATAAAATTAAGAATATACCAAAAAACAATAGGTTTATTGAAATCATATCTATGCAGGGCCGACTCTTGTTAAGAAATCAATCCAAGTCATTGGTGAACATCAGTACCACTACACTAATTATATTGATGGGTCTGGTGTGACTAGACATCTTGATATGTCCTTCCTCAGTTGATGTGTATTTTTTTGGTGGTATTATAAAATAGTGGAAGCTTGTTCTTTTATATTGAGGTGTGGTGAGCCTTCACATGCCCAAAGTCTCGTGAGTGACTGCAGTATAAGAGAAACGGCAGTCTAATCATTCCAGAAATGAAAGGTATACTCTTTGAAAGTCTAGACTATGCTACAAGTTCTTTTAGAGTGTGCTACACCCCCTTTAAAAAGTATAGAGTGTGCTATAGCTTCCTATAGAATGTGTTACACCTTACTTTAATGTCTTGATGAGGGTTTAGCTCCAGCATGAAGCATGTTGCCGAAAGTTTAGCTTCAGTGAAAGACAGAAAGTCTAACAGAGTTCCTGGACTATATAAGTTGAATTCTTTGTCCACAATCCTAGTGTTAATTTCTTAATCAATCAGAATATTATCTGGGAAGAGAGAAACAGCTCTGGTGTAACTCCTCAAGTAAATACATCTCAAGTATATAAACCTCAAGTATATAAACCTCAAGTAAATACACCTCAAGTAAATACACCTCAAGTAAATACATACCTTGATAAAACTATGAACATCGTTCCTGACCATCTCTCTCTTCGTAAACTTTCATTCTCCATAGGTGATAATGTTCCTAGTGGGAGTAATTTACAGTCTGACTGGTAATCATTGTATCTAGATGTAACATCGATCTGGATATTGGTGACGCGGGGCATAACCGTGAGTATCGTTAATAAAATGTCAGGTGTGTGCTTTGATAATCATCAACAGGTTGCTTGAACTTCATGAATCCCCATAAGTACTGTCCTGTGGATTGTACTCCATGGTTATTGAGTACTCCATGGTTATTGAGAGGACCACCTGAAGGGCCTGAGTTGTGGGTGCCTGAGTTGTGAGTACATCAGGAGATAAGTAATCTACAGGTTTGAGGAGATAAGTAATCTACAGGTTATGAGCTTAAAAGAATACAAAAAGTTCCTCCCGTTGCACTTGGATACCATAACAAAATGTGGACTCCGGAACTTTACTACTTAATGGTAGAGTATTTTACTCTGGTTTCTGAGATCCATACTATCTACTGTCGGACTATTCCTGAGGGCTTTCGTGGCGAGATAAGTAATCTACAACTCTTCCCCTTGAAGAGCAACAGTGTCAAATATGTGTTCAAGAACAATGCTAAAAATGACTTCAGATATCATTTCAGTCGTAGACTTCAATAGACTCAGTGACTTCAATAGACTCAGTGACTTCTGTAAACTCAGTAGACTTGAGTAGACTTCATTAATCATTCAGTGAGACTATCATAGTAATTCTTTGCTCTCTATAATGGTCAAAGTACTTACTTCACCAGAGTAACATGTGTAAATGAGTAAACAGAATAGAAATTCAACCTAGTAACGAAAACACTGTTGCATTCGGTGCCAATTTTGCCAGTGCCAATTTTGCCGGTGCAAATTTAGCCAGTGGAAATCTTTCCATTTGAAGTAACAAACTACCAACCTCCAATGAAAGGACATTACCAGGCACCACCTCAACAATACCACCCGTCTCCACCACAAGCTTATCAATACTCTCAGCACGGTGGGCACGTACCTCCACAGGGCTACTTTCCTCCACAGCCTCCCACACAACCCATGAAACCAGCTAGATCGAAATCTACAACTATCTAGATCGAAGCCTACAATAGTGAGCTTACCATGATGAATATACCTGCAGCAAACACATTCAACAAGAATATGAAGAACAAGGTAGGGCTTCGTGCAGCTTTTAAACAAGGCGAAGTCGGCATATAGATATGGGAGTATAGAATAGCTAAAGGTATTAAACAGTATTTATGATAAATAAATAGATTTAAGTTCTTAGTATTCTGATAATCTCAACATTCTCACGATATCAACATTCTCACGATATCAACATTCTCACGATATCAACATTCTCTCGATACCGCGCACCAAGAAGCTGCTATTATTTCTTGATAAGAAAGGTGGTTCAGGAGTCTCTTTGTAAGTGGAAGTCACTGGTTCTAAAGTCTTAGATGTTGTACTTGAAGTAAGTGATACTCCCGAAGAATAATCCCTGTTGCCTGTAGGTATTGACTAGGAGAAAATACTCATCGTCGGTTATCTCCCACTGAAGAAACCAAAGCCAAGAAGGCGGACTTGGATTGAAGAGCGCTAACCGTAGCGGAGGAGGGTGCAAAATTATTTGCGGGGGCCAGCCAGCATAGATGCCGGCTTTAAGAATAGCCCGACGAAGGGCACGACCATTGAAGAGACGTAAGAGACGTAAGCAAATTTGTGGGACTAAGCTGGCGATGAGGGCCTGGTGAGACCCGAAATTGAGTATGCGAAAGCTTATAGTCGACGGAAGGTAGCAGAACGTGTGTAGGATGATCATGGTGTCAACATCAACCTTCATGCCCACCAAGTGAACACCTTAAAAACAAAAACAATGAGATTAATGACCCCAAGCCCACGCCTACGGCTTACTTACACCATTTAACCCGTCCAGATTCCCTTGCACTTCGACCTACACAGAAATCTTTGGATTAAAACTTTACTCAAGTCAAGCACCTACGGACTGATAACCGATCAAAGAACCGAAATCCTTCGGCTCGCAAAGAAATCATGAAAGATACAACTATCTTCGCATTTCCTCTCCACTCAACTACTCAGTAAGGAAGAATGGGTTCTTTGAAGTCTATGAGTCTCTGTCTAGAGTCTCTGTCTAGAGTCTCAGTCCATGAGTCTCAGTCCATGAGTCTCTGTCCATGAGTCTCTGTCCATGAGTCTCAGTCTTTAGTAACAGTACAACAAAGTAACAGTACAACAGTATAGTAATAGTATAGTAATAGTATAGTAATAGTATAGTAATAGTATAGTAATAGTATAGTAATAGTATAGTAATAGTATAGTCATAGTATAGTAATAGTATAGTAATAGTATAGTAATAGTATAGTAATAGTATAGTAATAGTATAGTAATAGTATAGTAATAGTATAGTAACAGTACAACAGTAAAGTAATAGTATAGTAATAGTATAGTAGTACATGAGACAATAGTACTGGTATATACTGTATTGTAGAGTAGTACACTAGTACATCTAAAAGCTGATGTATCCTCATTAAGAGTTGAGCCTTCTACAGACTTATGTTCCAGAGCTTCCGCTCTTCCGACTTCGAAGTCACTTTTGGCTGGGGAGAGCGAAACCGGAGGTAAATCCTTGGAATCGTCTTCATCTTCATTGACAGGAGACTCTTCAGTGATGGAGTACTTGCTAAACTTCGAATTCTTATCACTGTAAGTGCCATCACTGTTGCTGTCTAATTTTTGAACAAGTCAAGCTTTCTGACACGCATAGAGTTGGACTTCTTGATGGTTGATTTTCGAGACATTTGGGGACTCTCCTTACCATCGTCGAAATGATAAATAGCATCAGCCTCATCTATGCTTTTTGCAGGAGGCTTGCGATGTAATGTTCCAGAAGACTTTTCAGTGGTCTGCTCTTCTTCTTCTTCTTCTTCTTCTTGAACATTCATCAAGGAATCCGTGGATGTCTCCAACATGCCTGGTCTATTAGCTATCAATGGATCCATCGAAGCCGAGGTACCCATATTAGGAGAGGCCTGGAAGTTTTGGTTAGGATGCAATATGGTGGTACAATGTATTGTAGTCTAATTGTATTGTACAGTGTTGTCTTTCAAAATCATTCATACTAGGGGGCAAAATGTTTGGAACCAGAACTAACAAAATCAAACAAACCAATAACTGGAGGAGAAAGTTTCGTACTCCTTCACACAGTCTTTCAAACCAAATGTCATAATGTTTCAAAAACCAACTTTCACTTGAATTCAATATCATGAATTCTTAAATGTGGAGGCTGGTTTGATAAAAATTTGAACAAAACTGTAGTCTAATACATCAATAGTGCAGTATGGTAGTACAATAGTATGGCTGTTGAATGTAGTGTAGTCCATTATATAGTAGATGTTAGAGTATTGTAATGGTTATAGTCTAGGTAAGACTATAGATTTTTCACTATACATGTTAGATTCTGGTTACGTCCAGTACTCTGTTTTGTGTGTTTTGTGTGTTTTGTATGTTTATTCGTCGATGGTTCCTCAAGGAAGAACCTTCGCACCTTATACAGTGTTATTCGAAATGATTCAGACCAGCGCGATAAAACGATTCAGACCAGCGCGATAAAACGATTCAGACCAAGAAGACATAATGATTCGGACCACACTAGCAAAATTAAACAAACCAAAAAATTCACTAATTACAGAGCCCCGACCAAGTTACTGTATACAGGATAACCATAAAATCAGTTCAGTTTCTGTTTCGTACTTCAAGACTCCCAAATGCAGTACATATATTAGGCAATCCTCCAGAGTTAAGGTTTCAGAATATTGGAATCCAATGAAAG
>NKZH01001763.1:0-18302 GCA_002370695.1 Metschnikowia matae var. maris | reverse complement strand
CAGCTCAGTGTTGTCACTTTATACTGCAGATAGTACTAATCATAGTATCCTGCACACAATGATTGCCACGGCTCACAAGTTCAACAACGACTACGACTACGACTACGACTACGACTACGACTACGACTGCCTGAGGTTCCACCATAATCTCTGGCCACGGCTTCATGTCATAACCACCATGAACGTGATCACGAATTGATGATAATATCCTAGGCTACAGGTTCAAGGAATCAGTGGTTTTAAAATGGTGGTGAAATGATTATTATAAAACACACGGTTGGGGGAGACCCTAGCTTTGGAAATGTCTTGGAAATGCCTTGGAAATGCCTTGGAAATGTCATGGAAATGACGAGACTCAATAGTCGTGAAGTCATCGTAAAAGGACTTTTGGATCATGGAAATATCATGGCAATGAAGGATTTAAAAGTCGAGATCTCCTTGTTTTTGATGATCGGCAATATTCATGCAGAAGACTGGCTCATCAACATTACGAAACAGTCACACCCGGACAACAAAGTGAAATTGTATGCATTCAGCGACACATCTTTCGCCAGTGAAGAAAATTGAAAATTGCTGACAGCTTTCATGATGTACCTATATGGAAATGGTCTTTTTTTTTCAGAAATCAAAGTTACAGAGCTTGGTAATTCATACCAGACAATGCCATAACTATCAAACATAGATGAATGCAGTGAAAGTGGTGAATCTGACGAATCTGGTGAATCTGACGAATCTGACGAATCTGGTGAACGTGGTGAACGTGGTGAGTTTCTGTCAGCTTCAATACTTCCACCAATTGGTCCTATAAAATGTCTCCTCATAGGCTTATAGGATCTTACCTAGTCAAAGTGACTTCAAAGTATACCACTTTAAGCTATAATATTTTATGGTATGGTGGTGAAGTGATTGAGTTTTTAAGTGCTGGGTGTCTACTAAGTGCTGGCTCCTTCCATGAATTAAAAAGCCTTAACTCAACAGAATCTAATTTGGTTAAGCCAGAAAGAAATTTTGGGAGCTGTTCATTATGATAATAACGAATACTGACTAGATCCATAGAAGGTCAGAATAGTGAAAAAAGACATGGTGCTGGTTCATGGTTATGTTCTTTATAACGTGTGTTGTCCTAAACTTGAATTGGTTAATGGCTTATACTACAGTATTACTACTATACTACCACTAGTACTATGCTTTTATGCTACTACTACCAGTGTAGCACTCTACTACACTACGAATATAGTATTAGTCCCGCTACTACTACTACTACTACTACTACTACTACTACTACTACTACTACTCTAATCATACTACTGGTAGTGCTATACTAATAGTACTGGGTACTGATCACTGAATATGACTATGACTATGACTACTACTAGTACTAGTACTACCAAAGTTACTGCTACCATGATACTACTGCTAATACTACTACTGATTGTGGAGTACAGTTTTTTCCAAAATCATTTAAACCACACTAGCAAAATTGAACAAACTAATACACATAACCTCCCAAACAAGGAAATACACAAACAAGGAAATACATGGAAACCAGTTCATATTCCATCCCGGTTTGACCCTTTATTGGTAATAATGAAGGTTGGTGGCCCATGCAGGTACGACAAATAGAAAGAACAACACCAAATCAGTAATTCTCATTAAGGTTTCTGATGTTTTTGGAGACAGCACGGTCTACCAGATATATAGAACGGTCAACTATTCGTTTTAAGAGTCGCGCACTGCTTTGGAATGATCGTCTATGAGAACATGAGAACATGGGAACATACCCTGAGTCTTGCATACCTCATGCAAGTAGAGCTGGTTGATATCAAGACTCCAGACTTAATATTATCAAAAGAATTAAATTCTTCAATGTATGAAACGTTTGTGTGAACCTTTATGCCATTTGATTTGAAAGTCTATGCGAATAGGTTCGAACCATATTAAATCATTGGTTTGAATAGTATTGAATAATACTGTAATAGAAGTGTGTTTTTTATTATATTATATTGTATTTATTTTTATTTTTTGTTTCTGTCTTTTTTCTGTCTTTTTTCTGTCTTTTTTCTGTCTTTTTTCTGTCTTTTTTCTGTCTTTTTTCTGTCTTTTTTCTGTCTCTGTTTTTGTCTCTGTTTTTGTCTCTGTTTCTGCTGCTTACATAAAGAGAAGTGATGAATTCATAGTTTGGACACTCTGGATTGAGTTTTAATAGATTGTGGTTTCATCAGTTGAGGCTTGTTGGATTTGGATTTATTGGATGGAGGTTTCATGAATACCAAATAATAATGCTCAACTACGCCTCCAGGACATTTTTGTTTGAAATGTCTAAACACTGTTGTATAACCTGATCCGCCTACCGTCTTTCTTCTTGAGTGGGTTGATAATTCTGATGCACTAGTATTCATTCTTTTAAATGTACTGTTAATTTGTGCCACTTATATACACTACTTATAGAGTTATAGACTAGAATAAAGTACCTTATGGTTTTATGTGGTACTTATTTACCTACGGGGAAGAACCCATCTTTATATATTTTGAGGGGGTCCTTGAAATCGTTCTTGAATTCCGTCCTTCTGTAGTTATCCTGTACCGGACTTGTTAATCCTTTGTGTGAAGTTAAATTCTATAACTCCTTTATTGCCAAGACTCCGCGTGTTACTATCCGTCCAGCCATTTCTATTTTTTGCAACCCTAAACTATGAGACTTTGTCCCATTGTCTTAGTGTCCCAATGTTACATTGGATTATTGTCTATTGTCTTATTGTATCATTGTCCATTTTCCTGTCCTACAGGTAACCTTTAGTTGTGTTGAATGTAGCTGTGTTGAATGTTAAACATGTGAAATGTGCTGATTGTGTATGCGTGTGATGTGTAACCTGTATTACAGTAACTGGTTCTTGGATGTTAGGAGATATCAGCTGCAGAATCAGGGAGTGAGGACACCCTAAATATATATATATATATATATATGTACAGAGAGAGAGAGAGAGAGAGAGGGAGAGAGAGGGAGAGAGGGATTCTTCACGGGTCTAATATTGAACGTAATGGACATTCAAACTCGGGAGCTCCAAGACATTCTTGATTTATATGAAGCTCTATGATAATTATTGCCAATTCCAGATTACTCTCAAACTAGTACTTTGTAAAATGATGGCTTGGCATATTAGAATCGAACAGAGTACGCTGTATGATATGTTCTGAAGGGATAAAGATAATTTATCCAAGTGAACGGTAAACATCCGTACTGTTAGACTCACCATGGGTAGCGTACTACCCATGTGGATGTTTAAACCCTGCACTGGTCGATCAGAACGACCTCTATTCCTCTATGCCGGACTAGTCTATATAAGGTACGTATTGAAACTGTGGAACATACGATGATGTTGAGAATCAGTCCACGTCCTCAGTAAACATCAGTACCTCTACACTAGTTAATATTGGTGGGTCTGGTGTTGGGAGACATCTTGGTATGTCCTCCCTCAGTTGATATATATTCTGGATACTCCTATAAAATAGCGGGAGCTTGTCCTTTTATACAGTGTTATTCGAATCGATTCAGACCTACACGACAAAATGATTCAGACCTGCGCGACAGAATGTTTCGGACCAAGAAAACAGAATGATTCGGACCACACTAACAAAATTAAACAAACCAATAATTCACATCCTTTCAAACCAAATAGCGTAATGCTGCACACCAACTTTCATTGGATTCCATTTCATTGGATTTTATTTCATTGGATTGCAATATTTGGTTTGAAAGGATGTGCTAGTGTGGTCCGAAACATTCTGTCTTCTTGGTCCGAAACATTCTGTCGCGCAGGTCTGAATCGTTTCGAATAACACTGTAGTGTGGGTATAGGAAAGTAACAGTTCTTAGTGGGACTGTAAGTGATGTATCAGTAACAGTAACAATATATAGTAATTAATAGTTAGGGTTAGAATAGTGGAGTGGTCATGTTTGAGTCAGATCCAAAAACCTCTCCTCGTTCTTCAGTTCTACCTCCACTACGTCGTCGTCTGATACACTATAGGAACCCGTTTGAATATGGACTAGACATTCAATGAAGTGGTGATTTATACTCTCTTCAAAAAATATCACATATATATATATATAAACCTTTAACCCCATTGGTTCCCAATCCATAACCGTAAAGGATAATCTATCAAAACCTGAAACCACATAGGCATGATCATGTGACATGACACTTCCATATGCCAATAACCATTCGACCATTTAATCAGACCATTTGACCACCTAGTCATTTAACCATTCCATCATCAGTCTGAACTAGTCTGATTAAATGTGTTTCAGTGATATTTTCTGGAACGATTGAAACATTCATTTGAATGGCCATTGACCATTTGACACTTCCATTGACACTTCCATTGACACTTCCAGACCACTAAGTCGATTTTAAATGACATTGTGGAATGATATTTGTTATAAGAATCACTTCATCAATATAAAACTCATAATTAAACGAGCTAAAAAAACATACTCAATATATTTTAGCTCATGTCATTTCACCCAAAAAGTCCCTAAGGAATCTAACTTCTTCCTTTATATGTTGAAGGGAAGAAATCTCCGGTTCCGAAACAAAAAGATACTTTGGTCTGCCAATATGAGAAACCCTTCTTTAACCCCAAAGGAGACCACATTGTGAGTAAATCCGCATCCAATGAAGAAGAATCGAATTGGAATGTGGGTCTTAGTATCAGGCTAATTTTTGGTTAGCTTATTCAATAATCACTTCATTTCTTTATTGTTCACTCTATACCTTAAAGTATATACTTGTAGGTATTTTGGGGTAGGATAAAGAAAATGTGGTAACCATATAGAGACTAAAGGGGATAGAAATGAAACCACATTTAGTTTTTAGATACTCATTTCTCTGTGTTTTTCCAACCTATTCAAACCAGAGGAGCAGCCAGAGGTGTAGAACCAGAGGAGCAGCCAGAGGTGTCGAACCAGGGGTTTAGAACCAGAGGGTAAGAACCAGAAGGTAAGAACAAGAAGGTAAGAACAAGAGAGCAAGAACCAGAAGTGCAAAACCAGAAGGGCAAAATGCTTAGACCCAGAACTAGCAAAAATCAACTAACCAATAATTAGTTTCAGGTAACTTGATTTTATCAGTTGTTCCAGGAACAGGTCCATTGCTTTGACGATCATAAGTCGTAAGGTAACAAGTAAACATCTATCTTTTCACACCCTTCATTTTTTTTTTTGGAATAGAAACGTTTTGTACCTCTTCATAGAGTCTTTCAAACCAAATGGCCAATGTTTTGATACCAACTTTCATTAGAATTGGCATATTCTGATTTCTCAAATCTGGAGGTTGGTTGGGATGATTTTGAAAAACACTTTAAATATAGTGTAGTCTAACCACACTTCATTATTGAGTACTCAGTAAGTACTAATCAATGATACTGGTACTCAGTAAGTACTAATCCATGGTACTAGTACCAGTGTTCTTTTCATTGTTTTGAACCAAAAATACTCTCCATCCAATCCACATGTGAGTAATCCATTCACATATAAATGACTTTTTTGTTTCACATATAAAGGACTCTTTTTTTTCACATATAAATGACTCTGTTGTTTCCCATCTAGGTCATTTGATTCACATCTAGATCATTTCATTCCCATCTTAGGAATATTTTTTTCTTTCTTTTTTTGGCTGTTTTCTTATCCTCGAAAATCAAAAACAGTCAAGAGATTGTGAGATCAACCCGATTAGGAACTCCTTCACATCACAAGCTTATGAGGCCGATAAGGAAATCTCACATAATTATGTCCAATCACAATAGCCAATTGAGACTAATCTTCAATTTTAGATAATTTCTCCGCGGAGAAAAATATCTTGCTAATCAAGAATTAGACGGCCAACCGCCAACGGCTACGGCTACGGCTACGGCTTGGGTTGCTTAGCCGTATATCCTGCATATACCCCTCAAAGCGTCTCCCGTCTTAAGAGAGGTTATGCAAAAGAAGTCTTGACCGATGATCGAAACCTGACATAATTTCGACCATTTCAATTTTGCACATCATCATCCCACTATTATCATAACAAATATATGTACTGCACCTAACTTCTTAGATGTGCAATATATTTAATAAACCCCAAGTTGGTAGTAATCATCCTTCGACTTATTGAACCCTAGCTGGTTATTGGAACATAGTTGGTTCCTGATCACTAGATATAATTCCAGAATCGAATGGTAAATCCACGAAAGGTAACCATTAATTTCTTGGAGGTCGTGCAAAACCCAAAACAAACGAATTCATAAAGCCCCAGAAATATTAAACATTTTGTAATCATCACTCACAAATATTAGGAAATAATAATGACTGATTTGGGTGGAACTGTCATTAACTGACTTCTTTCTGCAGGAGAGCATGACCTTGAATAAATTGGCATCCCCAGTATTACTGGAGCAATATGCAGGCCATGACCAATTGTTTCTTCATCATGTCCTTCCAAATAAGGAAGTATAGAAGCACGGAAAATGTAATGGAACCATGCTATTTTTATCGAAAGAATCAAAGATAAGGTAAATGACTGCATTGTATTCCCGAAGAAGTAGATGCTTTTCCCCAAGAAGAGTTAACCAAAGTATTCTTCGTATCTCATCATTCTCAATCTCTTCATATCTTGCATATAGCCCTAGATCAGCTTGTGACCGATCTGTTTTCTTTTTGTAGACATGAAGAACATTCCATTGGCTCGATCCTTTGTAATAATGTATAAGTCACGTGAGTATATTTTGATTGGACATAATTCACCACGTGACAAATCTTTTTTTTTTTTTTCTGAGCCTTGACTTATACGGGATTGGCCATTCTTCCATCACAAAGATCATATCATCTTTATGATCTCATCTTCATGACTCATGATGGTTGTCCCACGTGACTGCTGTAGATGACCATTTGCTCACGTGACTCACACTTGTGTGACAGTCAATCCTAGTTCATCACGTGATGTCATAACCACATGTTCGGGCGATTAGACATTTCCTCCACATCCTCCCCCGCCAAAAAAAAAAAAAAAAGAAAACGATAAGACTAATCCGGCGATATCTTTGCCGTTCGGCTTGATAACCCCCTCATATGACTCTCAATATCTCATATCAACACGTGGAATCAATTTCTAATCATTATTGACACCAATGAAAAACCCACGTGACCGGGCTCGGCTGGGCTGTGGGGTGCATTTTCCTGCATTGGAATGTTCAAACGCCTCTCGGTTCCACCATCATGTGCAGGCCCCGAGAAATGTGCAGTTCTTGCAAAATTGCCTTGAGTAGCATAAAAACGGCATTCATATGCGCATGACTGAATTGCTGATTCTTCATTGCATCTGTCCGTAAGAAGGACTTGCTCACCTCCAGTGCCCACACATAAAAAGTCATCAAAGGCCAAAACTCCTTTATTAATTCCCACGACTCAATAAGTCCTTTTAACGACTGAGTCGCCCATTCAAACAAAGACCGGATCAGGCAATTTCAACCTCTGGAGAACACCCCCATTGGAAAACATTCAAACACATTCAAAAAAACCGGCCCAAAACCTTAATTTTTAAACACGGGAGACTTCACTCCAAGTTCCGACTTAACGACCTATCATTAACATTCACGAACCCCTCATCTCATCTTCCACCAGCCTTCACACATCTCATCACCACTCACCACTCATTACTCATTAATAGAGTGTATTCAGGAAAACAATCCTTTTGTCTGCTCCTTCATCTAGATCTCACTAAGACACTTCCCATATCATAATGCTGACAAAGCTGGAGTCGGTCTCGCCGGCCTTCTCGGAAATTCAGTCGTTCCTGCTGCCGAGCCCTCAAAAAGTGCCGTTTTTGGAATCTTTCCAACGCAAAACGGATAAGGATTACCGAACAAAGGATCTCCGAATGTCTCACTTGGCGGTCATTGCATTGAGCAGTGGCCTCGGCACAGGCCTTTTGGTGGGCACTGCATCCAAGCTCCGGCTCGGTGGCCCCCTCTCGCTATTAATTGCCTATTTCTTCGTGGGACTCATGTGTATATGCACCATGAATGCCGTAGGAGAATTAACCGTTGCTTATGCCGATTTGGAAGGTGGTTTTAACGAATGGTACCAGATCTTTTTGGACGATTCCATGGCATTTGCTTTGGGCTGGAATTACTTCATGATGTGGACCACAGCCATTTCGCTAGAGTTAGTGACCGCAGCGTTGACCATTAAATTCTGGAATACCTCTGTAGACCTGGACGTGTTTGTGGCCGTCTTTTTGGTGTTCATTTTTGCCGTCAACTTCTTTGGTGTTAGGGGCTATGCCGATGCTGAGTTCATCATGAACTCCATTAAGCTCCTCATGTTAACAGGATTTGTTGTCATGGGAATCTGTATTGATTTGGGCGCTTCCAAGTCTGGATTCATCGGAGGAAAGTATTGGCGCGACCCGGGCTTCCTCACTGGCTTCAAGGGCGTGGTGGTATGCTTTTCCACTGCTTCGTTTTCCATGGGTGGAACGGAGTTCTTGGCCCTTTCGGTTTCTGATGTCAAGAACCCCAGACGGGCGCTTCCCGTGGCCATTCGGCTTGTCTTTGTCCGTATCATCTTCTTCTATTTTGGCTCCTTGACCATTGTGGGATTGCTTGTGCCTTATGATAACCCCCGCTTGATGGGCTCCGGGGCTTCGGACACCAGTGCATCTCCATATGTCATTGCTGCAAGTATTCATGGGGTCAAAGCTGTTCCACACATCATTAATGCTGTGATTCTCAACTCGGTGATTTCCGTGGCCACCGCCGCCATGTACTCGTCGTCCAGACTCCTTAGGTCTTTGTCCCAACAAGGACATGCACCCAAATGGTTTGATTACACCGATAAAGCCGGTAGACCTTTGCGGGCATGGCTTGTCAGCGTGGCAGCCAGTTTCTTTGCTTTCATCGCCACCTATGCCAAGCAGGACGTGGTTTTCAACTGGTTGCTTTCCATTGTGGCCCTCTCCTTAGTGTACATCTGGTCTGGGCTCTGTGTGTGTCATCTTCGGTGGAGAGCTGCCCTCCGTTATAACGACATTCCATTGGAAACTTTGGGGTTCGTGTCGTACACTGGCGAGTGGGGCTCATACTATTCGATTTTGGTCAACATCCTCATTTTGATTGGTCAGTTCTGGGTGGCCCTTTTCCCGANTGGTCAACATCCTCATTTTGATTGGTCAGTTCTGGGTGGCCCTTTTCCCGAGAGACACTGCTGATGTCAACAATTTCTTTCAAAATTATACTGCCGTGCCTTTCACGTTAGTGTTGTACCTCGGGCATAAGATCTACACCCAGAAATGGAGACCGTTCTATATCAAGCTCGAGGATATTGATGTGTTCACCGGAAGAACCATCTATGACGCGGAGATATTGGCTCTTGACAAGGAGGAGAAACGACTTAAAGTTCGTGCTGCTTCTTGGTTCACCAAGCCATTTGTCTGGTTTTTTTCCTAGGCAGCCACTCATAGCAGATGACAAGTAAAAGTTATGGAGACTTTGTCGTCTGTTGGCTGTCAGGTATTTTTTAGACGTTGCTGAGGAATCATGTGAACGTTCTCATATTTGGTACCGTATACCATTTGTGGATAGTCAACACTGACCAAAGCTAGATTCCTAGACCTGTAAATGACATTGTAACATGTCTAAAACTTCATGATCACTGCATATATTGCTATGATTATTCCAACACACAACTCCAAAGGTGCCTAAAAGCCGCTCCACCTGATTCCTAAGTACATAGTTTTTTCCAAAGGTTTCATAAGGTGGAGGTTACCTTTGATGAGATCATAATCCTGTACTATATATCCACATCATAATACCACTTGAAGAATACCCTGGTAAACAACATGAAGTAACATTCCTGAGCCAAACCATTTCATCATATGTAATCTTAGCTGGAGTATTGGTAAGGAGGCATGGATGTAGTCATAAAATATTATGGATTTCAAGCGGGGGAATGGCGTGAATTTATAGGTTTTGGCGCTGTAGTGTGCGATTTGCAGCCGCGTGTATGCCGGATTACACACAAAACAACGCCCTCCCCCCCCCCCTTCCCCCTTAACTAGATTCACTGCCTTCCAGCCAATCAGAGCTTCTCTAATCAAGCCTCCTCTCATATTATTTACATAAAGAGAACTTTGCAGCTCTTTAATATACTTTGCCAAGGCCTAAGGTGGTACACAAATACTCATATTGAGCGGGTGTATTTCCTTATTGGTGCATGGTGTAGGGGGTACATTGCAGTGCATTGCGCCAAGCGTGTGTTTCAAGCATGTTTCAAGAAATCCCGCAATCCTGAAATCATATATAAATACGCCTTCCCTCCCTCGAAATCCATGCAAATTATACAGCATCCTAAGAGAGCGATTCTGCAAAACTGCACGCATCTTAAACTATCCCTATCCAAACAGCTATGTGTGTGAAAGACTTAGGAGAAATACAAATACAGGAATAAGAATTATAGATGTTTATTGATAATCGAGTTAAGAGTGATGATTGATTTGAGATTGTATATAGTACAATCCTTCGATGTTGATAAGTGAATACCATATTGGGAAATTTGAACAGACTCTGTGTCATGGATTTTAATGTGTGAGCTTTTTGAGTCAGTTCAAGAGGGTGTTCATATTGTTGATTTGAAGAAAGACAACAACAACAATGATGATGATGATGATGATGATGTTGTTGTTGTTGTTGTTACAGCAGTGTTTCAGAATGTGGTTCTATACCAATGTGCAGTGCACTTTGTTAGTGCCACTTTGCAATGCAATTTATTTATAATCTCAATTCGTTCCTCGATATCTAATTCTATTAATCTCTTTACCCTAATGCAGTACTAGGATTCTGTGAGACTATTTAGCTTGAAATTTTAGAGTGGCCTCTTATTGTACCTGCATAGAGCTTACCTGCAGCCATATTCACGTTGCTTATCGCACGTGAGATGCCCTCCATCCACTCTTAATCATGGAAGCAGAGGAACCGGAGTACCAGCTTGTGGACCAGAATGAGCTCGAGACCTCGATATCTCGCAAAGCAAACAAAGCAATTCTTGCAAAGGAATTGGAATTGGACGAGAAACGCCTACTGAAGACCCTGGAGGCCTTGAACAAGGCCAACCACAAAATCAAGACCCTCGAGGCCCGTTTGAACAGCTCCAGAACAAAACTTTCCCAGAGAAAAGCGCTCCGTGAAGAGATCCAGTGGTTTCGGGAAAATGAACAGGCACCGTTGGTTCAGGATATGCAAGATATCCAGCAGAGAATGAAGGAGAACAGACAGCAATCCACGACAACAGGAGTGCAGGCCATGGAGGGTGAGACGGAAAAGGATTTCTTGATCCGGACTGGAAAAATTACTGCTTTTGGTTCTGCGAGTGGGTTTACATCTGAAGCTGGTACCCAATCTCGGGTCAATCTCCGGGCACCAGGCTTTCATAATATAGAGAGTGATAATGAGGAAAAAAGCAGGAGTGTTCAAAAATTGAAGGAATCGATTCCTGAAGAACCGAAAGAACCAGCAAATAAAGAAGAGTCTGATTTAGGAGAAGATTCTGAGGGATCGGAAAAAGATTACGAGGAATCAGAGGAAGGTTATGAAGAATCGGAAAAAGAAGACGCGTCAGAGAAGGAATACGCATTAGAAAAGGATAATGCATCGGACTCTGAAGAATATGAATCTGGGTCGGAAAAGGAAAGTGCATTGGATCTCATGGAGGATATAAAGTCATCCACTCCAGTTTCCTCTGACCGCAATGTTGATGATGGGGACGAAGCCTTTTACCAGCAAAGGCTAAAGGCGTGGGTCGAAGGTAGGCTGAAACTCCGAGGTCCTTCCGAAAATGCCGAAAAAGAAGAATGGTTCATGCCTCACCCCAAAATTCCCGATGCAGTGCTCAACGACAAGTTCAAGCTTCCGGGAGACATATTCCCATCCCTCTTTGACTACCAGAAAACATGCGTGCAATGGCTTTGGGAACTATATACGCAGAAGACCGGAGGGATCATCGGAGACGAAATGGGTTTGGGAAAAACCATCCAGGTGATTGCTTTTCTCGCCGGCCTCCATTACTCCAATCTTTTGGAGAAGCCCATATTATTGGTGGTGCCGGCCACCGTGCTTAATCAGTGGGTCAACGAGTTCCATCGGTGGTGGCCTCCGCTTCGGTGTGTGATTCTTCATAGCATTGGGTCTGGAATGACCAAAAAGGGCAAGAGAAGCCGAGATGCTTATGACTTTCTGGATGATGAGGAAGAAGTCAAACCGAGCGCCAGTCATGCTCTGGCCAAGGAAATCGTGGACCGTGTGTTTGAAAAGGGCCATGTGCTCGTAACCACTTATATGGGATTACGCAACTACTCGAGCCTTCTTCTACCCAAGAAATGGGGCTATGTGGTCTTGGACGAAGGCCATAAGCTCCGGAACCCCAACCTGGAGATCTCACTCACGTGCAAACGTGTCAGGTGCCACAACCGCATCATCTTATCCGGAACGCCGATTCAGAACAACTTGATAGAGCTCTGGTCACTCTTCGACTTTGTTTTCCCTGGCAGGTTGGGCACGCTCCCAATATTCGAGCAGCAGTTCTCCATCCCTATCAACATGGGTGGATACTCCAATGCATCCAATGTGCAAGTTCAAACAGGGTACAAGTGTGCTGTGATTCTCAAAGACTTGATAGCACCTTACCTTCTTCGGCGGCTCAAGGTGGATGTGGCGCAAGACTTGCCGAAAAAGCACGAGATGGTGTTGTTTGTCAAGCTCACTGCATACCAGCAGGATATGTACGAGCGTTTCTTGGGCAGTGAAGACGTGAGTTCGATTCTCAATGGGAAGAGAAATCTTTTGATGGGTGTGGATATGCTCCGCAAGATCTGTAACCATCCGGACTTGGTGGACCGGGAAATGCTCCAGAAAAAAGCCAATTACGATTATGGAAATGCCTCCAAATCGGGAAAGCTCCAAGTGGTTAAGAATCTTTTACAACTTTGGCAGATGGAACAGCATCGCACATTGCTTTTCTGCCAAACAAAGCAAATGCTTGATATCTTAGAGAAGTTTGTGGGGAACCTCAAAACCCAGGGCTCGGAAAACCGAGTTTTCAATTACCTACGCATGGACGGATCTACTCCTATTGTTCAGAGACAGCAGTTGGTGGATACGTTCAACACCAACACTAACTATGACGTGTTCTTACTCACCACCAAAGTGGGTGGGCTAGGTGTCAATCTCACGGGAGCAGACCGGGTGATCATTTTTGATCCGGATTGGAACCCATCCACGGATATCCAGGCGCGTGAAAGAGCATGGAGGTTGGGCCAGAAAAAGGATATTACCATTTACCGGCTCATGAGTGCAGGAACCATAGAGGAGAAGATTTATCACCGGCAAATCTTCAAGACGTTTCTCACAAACAAGATCTTGAAAGACCCGAAACAAAAGCGGTTTTTCAAGATGAACGATCTTCATGATTTATTCACGTTGGGAGATCCCGAGGAGAAAGGCACTGAAACGGGTGATTTGTTCCTGGGAAATGAGCAGGTTTTCGGGGGAGAAAAAGACCGCAAGTCGACTAGATTGGACAAATCCGGTGATGATGATCTCAAGCAGGTGGCCAGTATCATGGGAGTATCAAAATTGGATAAATTTCAAGAAGGTGAAAGTGAAGAGGAGAACGAGGGGAAGAAAGAAAATGGTGACGAAGATATCATGAGCAAGCTTTTTTCCAAGTCCAAAGTTCTCCATAGCACGTTCCAGCATGACGATGCTTTGAACTCAAGCAATGAATTATCATTGGTGGAAAAAGAGGCCAATCGGGTTGCTAAGGAAGCAGCAGAAGCATTGAAACGGTCCCGGATGAGTGCACGGAAAAATGTCATTGGAACACCTACTTGGACGGGAAAGTTTGGAGCAGCTGGGAAATTCGGCCCAAAGACCAATGGGATTGGAAACAAAAATGGGAAGCCTTTGTTTGGAAAGAAAGCTGGAAAAGGTCAAACTTCCCATGACCTTTCTTCGACGTCTATCTTGAAAGAATTGAGGCAAACGAAAGCTGCCGAACCGGAACCAGAGAAAAAGGAGCTTTTAGAGCATCTTGTTCAGTTTCTACAAAAACAGCCGGACCAGTTCAGCAAGTCCAAGGCGATTCTCCAGTCGTTGCCGAAAAGTGTGGATGTCAATGATGAAGCAGAAATGGTCATGGTTAGGTCTCTTCTCCGACAAATAGCAGATTGGAACCGGACCCAAAAGGGCTGGTCATTGAAGTCCTCATTGAAAGAGTGAGAAGATGATTTTCATGATCATCATACAAAGTGGGTATTTGAGACGAATGCCACTTTTTTTTCTCAAGGTTTCAGGTAAAGCTGATGATTTCTGCTGATGTACTAAGTTCAATTTCAACAAACCTTATGGCTTTGTTCTTCATGTTGAACCTTTTCCTGTTTTGGAAGGAGTTGAAACCTATCCTAGATCTCCTTTTGATTTGCTGTGGGTGCATCATTGAATCTAGAATCTTGGGAACTAGTTGATTTTTTGAAATCTTGGGATTCGGTGGATTATGAAAATCAAAACATGATGTTCCTGATTTCATTCACAATCTCAAATCATGGATCACCCGAAAATTAGCTCTTTTTCACAATGTTGATGATGAAGCTTTTTTTTGTGATAGTGATACTCAAATGGTTTGAGCAATGGATCTGAATGGCTGACATTCCCATTGGTGGTTGTGATATTCTTCTCCTTGGATTGATTATGTCATGTCCTGCACATACATCCCATATTTAGGTCGCACTCCACCATCTCCACCAAATCAATTCACCAGATCAATTCGCCAGATCAGTTCACCAGATCAATTCACCATAATGATTCCTACGATGATTCCTAGGATGACTATTGGGGTCTCAAAGTCAATCTCTTCCTGTATCCAGAGATTCCCAAAAAGAAACCTACGATTTCTTTCCAGCCAAACTAATTCGGATCCACTGAAAAGCTTCATTGAAAAGTGTCCTTCGCCACAGTACGATACTGGGTGCACATTCTGTTCAATAAACCTTCCGGCAGACAAACCAATTGACTATACCCAACCTTTAAATGGAACTGCTGCTATTCCTTGGAAACATGTTTTGGTGCTCCTGCATGGAGTGTCTGATTTCGACGAGATGCCGTCTAAAATCAACTTAATTCCTGGTTCGTTGGCTCAGGACTTTGAATTGGTCAAGCGCAAATTGCTCAGTCCAATGCATCCGGTGACACTTTCCAACGTTCTGATTGGACCAGAAATTGGACAAGAACGAAAAATGGATCTGATTGAAAATGGACTGGAACTTAAAAAGGGTCTGATTGGAAATGGACTGGAACTGGAACTGATTGGTGAAAACCACAGGGTCCGGATTTACCCCGATAATATCGAGGTGGAGTTTTCTCCAGATCAATTGGAAGACTTTGTGCAGACGTATTTGGTTCCAGAAGAAAAGGTACAGGTCTATAACCCGTTCCAGAAACAACAGAACCAAAATACTGAAGTGGTCAAAAATAATGGACAAGGAAAGGACAAAAATCGAGTTAGCAGAGACTCATTTCTAGAGAAAAAGATCCAAAAAGAATTGGTGCTCATTTGTGCACACACCAAAAGAGATATTCGGTGTGGACTTCTAGCAGGTCCGTTGGAGGAGGAATTCCAAAAAGTGTTGGAAAAGGAACATCTTCTGGAGAAGGTGGAGGTTGGCCGGATCTCTCATATTGGAGGACACGTATATGCCGGCAACGTGATATATTTCCCCCAGGACCCCAAAAGATCTGTGGTTTGGTATGGCCGGGTGTTTCCGTCCAATGTGCAGGGAATTGTCCTGGAGACCATACAAAACGGTACCATCATCAAGGAACTTTACCGTGGCCAAGTGGACCCATAAACTTGGTATATTCGATGTCACTGTCAAATTCTGTTACTGTCAAATTCTGTTACTGTCAAATTCTGTCACTGTCAAATTCTGTTACTGTCAAATCCTTCAATGTCCAATTCAGTCAATGACAAATTCAGTCACTGTCAAATTCAGTCACTGTCAAATTCAGTCACTGTCAAATTCAGTCAGAGCCAAATTCAGTCACTACTATTATATGAGTGAATTCCAATTCTTGAGACAGGAGGGTTTTATAAAAAGGGTGGAAAACAAATTCATGGTCAGGTGATAACCTTCCCAGATTGTTTCTTTATTTAATGGAGTGTGAAATGTGCATTCGATCAATGTCAACAACCAACCCACACATGTTCTCTCGCAAGTCCGGGGCTCGGAATCGGGCTACGAATATCTCAACAGAAACGTCAACGACGAGAGTATTTCTCTCTGGAGGAAGTTCAAGAAGTGGAACTCCAAGCTTCTCTTTAAGTCGGTGGGGAAGGCCAAGTCGAACTTGACCAAAAAGGGTAGAATTGCCAAAAGAGAAGCCCGTCAAGACATAGAGGAAGGGCGGGTAGATCAAGATTATCATTCCTTTCCTTTTCGGGTGATTCAACATTTTGCATTTGGATTTCACGTCCTTTTGAAATCGGAACAAATAGACCAATTGTGTTTTAAGCCCACCAAAAATGGGCCTAATCTCCAATGTCATTATATTCCTCGATGCTCATATAATCCTCGATGCATAATCCTCGATGCATAATCCTCGATGCTCATATAATCCTTAGATACAAGGTAAGACCTTATCTAAAGGTACTGGGTTTTCAATGAAGCAAATGCATTGAGGAAAGTGCCTCAAGTAGTATTTCTGATGGTTAATTATAGTTGCTAAAAGCAGCCCATGCACTTCCACCGGAGCTGAAGCAACACATGAAGAAATCTTAGATGGCAGGAGAAAATTGCGTGGTGGCCAAAATGTACCGCACATTATTGGAGACTATTGTTGCATAATCAATCCCCTTGAAACATGCCCAATATTAGCCTCACAATCCGAAGCAAAAGACTTCTTTTTTTAATCCTGAATAAACACACTCACATCAAGAGCAACTTCAATGGTTTGAGCTGCATCCTCCGCATCATTCTCAAACTGATGAATCAAAAGTACCTGCTGAACAAAAATGCCTGCTGAACAAAAATGCCTGCTGAACAAAAATGCCTGCTGAACAAAAGTACCTGCTGAACAAAAATGTATAGCCAAGTATCATAGTCAAGTCGACGGAACTCTTTTTGTAATGTAAGTTCAATTCGGGAACTCTCCGATTTCGTGATACAGTGTTATTCGAAACGATTCAGACCAGTGCTACAATATGTTTCAAACCAGTGCGACAGAATGATTTAGACCACACTAGCAAAATTAAACAAACCAATAATTCACTAATTACATATCCCCTTAGCACAACCTTTCAAACCAAATAGCGTAATGTTTTTCACACCAACTTTCATTGGATTCCAATATTCGGAAATCTTAAATTTCTGGAGGATTGCCTAATAAATCATCTCTCTGTCTCGTAGGTCTGAATCGTAGGTCTGAATCGTTTTATCGCACTGGTCTGAATCGTTTCGAAAAACACTGTATTGCCGCACTGGTTCACTGGTTTGAAAGGGGGTATTCAAAAAGACTGTACACACCATTTATGAGCCTCACCTTTGACCCTCACATTTACCCTCACATTTACCCTCACATTTACCCTTACTATGATCATCCATTGACATTCACTATGAACATGCATTGACATTCACTATGAACATGCATTGACATTCACTATGAACATGCATTGACATTCACTATAATTATCCATTGACCTCCACTATAATTATCCATTGACCTCCACTATAATTATCCATTGACCTCCTCTATGATTATCCATTGACCTTCACTATGATCATCCATTGACCTCCAATATGATCATCCATTGACGGAGTTGGACTAGAAATGCAACAACGTCGAGAACCTATACAAGAATATTTTGAAGGTCACGCAAAACTACGAGAGTGAATCGTATGACTATCCTCTTAATTTGCAAGAGTCGTTCAACGAGTTTGGCAAGAATATTTCGGACAGATTGACCAATTTGTCCAAAGCCCAATTTGTCCAAAGCAACCCCTCCTGCAGAAGCACAAGCGGCCTTTGTTGCTCCTCCTGGCGGTGAGTTCAAGCCTCCTAAGACCATGTACCATGTACCATGCTCTTGCTAGAGCTACAGATGGTTCCATTTTGACTTGTTCCAGCAACAACATTCACGATCCTTTGGTCAAGGCCTTGGACTTATACTCTTCCAACTTGAACAAGATTGCCAACGCAAGATTGGGCCAAGACCAATTGAT